>KZ809234.1:29048-48993 GCA_000696205.2 Oncopeltus fasciatus | reverse complement strand
TAGACTCCACTGTCTGTCTTATAGAAGAATAACGTGTTATGTTATGGACGTAAAAAAAAATAAAATAAAATAAATAAACGACTCCAGTCATTTTTATCGAAACGTAAATATTTTAAATGTTTTCCTAGCAGATTCCCAACACTCCAAAGATGTCACTTCCCAGCAGAAAACTGTCTGAATGAAATTATGAGAATGAAAATTCATATTTTCTAAAGTATTACTAAAAAATCGACAAAAGTTTAGTTGAGTACAAATATCATTGTTTAATTTAGTACGCTGAAAAAAAAATGAATGGTCCTACAATGGATATTTGTGTACTCTATAGAGTATTATTATATTATAATATTTGTCCCCTCTCGCCTTCATGATAGCCCTGAAGATGGCTTACAGTGTAAACGTAGGAAGATAATTAAAAATACCAATTTTTTAAAACTGTATCTTCGGATCTAACTTGACTGAACCCAAAACAGAAAAACATCTACTAACAATTTTTTTTTACTGAATCAAACTGAAATAAAAACCATTTTTTAAACTAATACTAGTGAAAATAATTAAAGAGTTAAAATTGATTTAATCAAAAATACAGTTAGACATGCCTCATCCGATCACGTTAAAGTGCAATTCAGTCTTTACTGACAAGGCAAAAGCAAGTCACAAATAAATATGTGTGCATTCCTTATCGAGGAACGTCACGGGTAAATATCACAATGAGAGAGGAGTCATAATTCTCAAGGTGATTTGCTGGTTATGCCTCATTCCCTGCTTTTTTTGTAAACTCTCGGATTCGAAGTGCAACATCCACAGTCCAATGCAATTTCCTTCAGGTTAGAGCGTCCGATATTGACTACCAGCATCTCAAAAGACTAAATCATTAACTAAATATCCATGTAAATAGAAGTTCCATGAACATAAAGATAATGGATTTATTTTTTAGGGGCGCCAGGGTAGCTCATGGGATCCTTTCGGTCTCGCAATCCTGGCTCTAAGGGTACAAATCTCGCTCAGGGCAAACTTTTTATTGAGATCTTGCACTGAGCCAAGGATGTTTAAAACGGGGTTACAACCTGTATATAGCCCCTCCCTCTATGACCCTTAGTGGATAAAAGGGAGGAATCACTTGAAAAAAAAATATCAGAAGACCAAAATGTTTACACCCCGAAGATCCATTTCGGATTTATTTAATAAGATATGAACATTAATGTATTGGTTGTCGAAAAAAAAAAATATTAAATTTCTACTTATGTATAAGGGTTTTCTTGAAAGTTTAACATATCTAATTCCTGCAAGTTGTGTTCCTGTCAGGTGAAAAATTTAACGCAAAGAAAAAATTACACAACGGAAAATATCATTAGTTGGTAGTGTTTAATTACTTTCATACGTATAATATATGTACCATGGTGTTTTTCTTACATACCAAAAAATGTTAACATAAAGTTAACCTTTTAAAAAAATTAGTAACTTATACACAATATATTTTCTTTTTAACGTAAGCAATAAAAATTTATCTCATTACAGAAATTTGTAGAGTAAAAAAATCCTTCTGAAAATATTTTTTCTAAAAGAAAGTACTTATAATACTTTTAGAATTTATTTCAGTAATTTCTTCATGGAGAGAAATTTATACGGTAAATGGAACTCAACAAGAGAATAAGTACATGAAACTACCCTCTAAGGTAGTACTATATGTCTAAGGTACCTTAATTTTATAAGGGTACAATATTTTAATTGGTAGTCGGATAATAATTTCCATTTCAGCTAATCAACAACATTTAAAAAGCATATTAATAGTGAAATTCGCTAATAAAACTATATTATAGAATATCGATCCATTTTCGAATTTTTTTTTTTTAAAGGGAATAGATATCGAACCAATATTTAAACCAAAAAACAGTAAAAAATTTATAAAATTACAAAAGAAAGCAACAGTCCTTTGGAGCATAGAAAACGCTTATAGGAAATCATATGAGTTTAGACTACACTGATTTTTTTTCTCTCCCATGACACCACACGGGGTCATGAAGGGAGAGGAATCTACTAGAAAGTGGAAAGATTTTCATTACCGATAAAAGACCGCCCGGTGCGGGATTCGAACCCGAATAACCGAACGAATCACCTCAACTTGGCGTGCAAAGCATCGAAAGCATGCATAAGTAGAACTTATTCAAGTTGTAAATAGTACCTACAATGAAGATTACCCATTATTAGGTCACACAAGAGAGATACGCTCTTTAAAAAATAAAAAATAAATTATATTTTAAAAAATGTATATGTTAAATAAATGTTTCCTATATTTGAGCATACCATTGCTGTAACTTAGAAAAGTTGGCACATCCGACAGGCATGTTATCGTACAGGGAGAATCCCGAACACTAACTGTCTTATCTCTGAATGATCCACCCTTATCAGCGTTACATGCCTACTTGTAGCTAGGTGATAAGAAAAGTGGAACCGGAATTCAGGTACAGATAAACGTATAATTCTTGAATCTTGGAGTGGCAAAGTTTGAAATACATTAAAAGTTTAGTTTAAATTACTTTTTATGAAAGTAATCAGACTAATCATTTGGTTTTTTTTTTATATCAAAAATAATCAAATTAATTAATCACCTTTACAAACCTCAATTAAAATTATTATTAAAAATTCAACGTTTTCAACGTTAACAAGAATATTTTTAGAACTTAACCCTCCATATTAAGATGCACTGGTAAGTAATTTTCCATCAATGTAATTCAGTACAAAAATTGTTGGAAATTAGTATCTAGGTTGGGGTCGGATTTCATAGAAAGAAAAATTATTCTATAAAAGAAAGTAAAAGAATAGAAAAATTTAGTTTATAATAAATAACTTATTCAAATAATAAAAGCTGTACTTCGGTAAAATAATGTTTGATTGAGAGATTTTTAACTTTGCTTAAATTAGCGACAACTACCAAAAGAAATAAAAGGGATTTTTTATTGCGGCCTATTTATTTTGTTAGTTTTAAATAAACTCTGGTCGAAGTAAAAACTATAAAATAATACCAAAATTAAGTAGGTTGTGTCATAAAAAGCATGTGAAATAAAAATAAACAAATTAAAAAAGTTTGTTAAATTGAATAAAATAGTCAACATATCATGTTAGATTTTACAATTGAAAATTAATGGAAAAGAATAGTTTTAACATTTAATTTTTTCATTACACTAAAGCTGACGAATCAAAAAAAAAAATCTAAACGAAATAAACTGGTGGAACAAGTAATTACAAGAAGCAAAGTAAAACAAAAGAAAATCCAGAGAGAAGAAAGTTATTTTCCAGTTGATTCAACAAGCAATCAAGCAAAAAGTGTTTGATTTGCTAATTGGACAGAATAAGAGTTATTTTCTTCCCAGTCAAGAACGGTCTTGGATAATGTGCACAAGGCAGACTCTCAACTGGAAGGGAATCCGAAGGACAGACAGGGGAATAGTGACAACACAACAATTTGTAGCAGAAAGACTAACCTCTTCGGACAAGATATCAGTGGCCCTTCATCTATAGGACCCTTAGAGAATGCCTGAACAGCCAATGAATGACGCTCTTACTTCCAAGGTTGCCCATCAAGAAGTGGAACTTTGGAAATTAGTTCTATGAGTAAATATTGGACTTATTCATAAAAGCTTTAGAACTGTTACACTTATCTCTTTCAGACTCTCGTCATCCAGACCATTATAGACTCCACTGTCTGTCTTATCTAACTATTTAATGTAAAACCTCACCATGTATGGAGAAAGATTAGTGATTTTATCATCACCTGAATCTCCAGTTAAAATATCTTGTGAAAAGTTTAAATTTGTCCTATTGCTCTTAGGCCTAGCCGAATTCTTTTCCGACAGCTTGATAATTTTTGAATTATCAAAAATAATTCAACAATGGCGCATTTTACTTTTCTTCATCAATTAACAAAGTTACTTCAATTTGTGAATTACAGCATAAGGAAGATCATATAATTCTTATTCGTTCTCTTTTTCGTTTAAACGAATACAAATTTAGTATGAAAAAAGAAATAAATGTATTAACTATATGATTATTAGAGAGTAAGAAGATATAACATAACTGAGAAATAAAACGTAAGCTTTGGTTTGCATATTTTCTCTATTTATTATATTTTTTACGTGTTTATATATTTGTTTGGACGATACAACGATTCGAGCATACACTCTGACAAACATCATTAGAATACATCCTGTTTCTGCCTTATTTCATTCTTATTTTCTTACGTTAAAAAATTTTTTGGTAAAAATATGTTTTAACATAATATATGTTTGTTTTTTCTTGACTGAACCCCAACTAAAATCATCTAATAATAATATCTACGGTCAAAAAATTCTCTTTTTGAATATATGTTTTTGTTTTTTATTATGACGCACCACATCGCTTTTAATTAACTTTTTTATATTATTAAAATAAAAAGATTTAAAGAATTTTTTTTCATGGAAATTTTGAGTCCTGAAGGAAATTGAGGTCCTACTTCTACATTCAGGGTCTTCTTTAAGATTAAAATAACGTATACCAACCTTTGTAACCTATAAGTTATATATCAGCTATGGGCAAAAGGGCGGCAATTTTTCCATTGAAAATTTATTAATGTAATAGAGTTACATAAATCTATTTTATGCTAAGTTATGGTAGAGCAGTGCAAATTAAATGGCAAAATTAGTTTTGCTCAGGTAATCGGAAATGCTTAAAAAACATTATTTATATAAAAAATATATATATTCGGCTTTTATCTGCTATTAATTTTATTAGTCGTTGTTAGGATATAATTTTTACTAGTGACATGGACAATATTAGAAAAATAGAAAATTTTAAGCAAACATTTCGATTATTTTATTAAGACATAAATAAAAATAATAAATAACTAGGCTTTTTCATTTAACATCTATTATTTTATAATTCCTCAACCAATACATTCCCAATGCTACAAGAAAAGGAACATATATTACTATCTAATACTCACCCCAATTATAGTTCATATGTCATACAATACCAACATGGTGTTACAGATAAGAGATGGAGTAAGCACAGGATCAGTTCTGTTATTACACTGGGAAAATAAAAGCAAATGTTTCTAAGACCCCTCAATCACGATAAGACTATGGGGGTGTAGAGGAAATGACCAATAAAGTTACCCCAAAGCAGGACCCCGTAAGGAAGGGGATCTTTTACAACGATCATGAGACATCATGTATTCTTTGATCACTGTTTCGCGTAAAACTACTTTTCAGGACATGAAGGAAAACTATGCTATACACTAAATGATATAATAATATGTATAAAAACCAAAAATATTGGAGAAATTAAATAACAAATTTAATAATGAATCGACTCGAAATCTCTTTATTCATAGTTGACTTCATTCATTGACAACGACATATTTGAGAAATAAAAATTAAATTAAAAACAGATATAAAAAAAAAAGATTAACAGAAGGAAAGACCGAGTCAAACATACGTATGTACCGATCCATAATCTAGAAAAATTAATTAACTATTTGCTTAAAAAACACCAATCGGGACATTAAATTTTTAACTTTAGCTAAAAATATAATGAAATCATTAATAGTTGAACAGACTTCATTGGGTGTAGAATTCTGCAGGCGTAGAAAAAATTAAAACTCCAAATATCAAATCTCTGTGTTATGACAAATATAAATTATTTAATCCCTACGAATTATATAGCTTTCGTATTTTTTATGTTGTTACGTTCTTATGTAAACTATGCTATCATCTCAGGCTTCACTAGGTCACACATGAGAAAGGTCTGGGAAATAATAATCACATAGGTCAATTATCGGCAATTAATTGGTCTGAGGAAGAAGTGAGCGACGGGGGGGAATTCTGCTTACCCAACAAAGTCCTTAAGTGACTCTCAGCAGTTCGCCCACCACATTCATTCCGATGTGAAGAGCACTCCATTCAGGGAGGGAGGGACCCTACTGATGGGATCTGGAAGCCATTGGAATTATACACACCAAGCCTCAATCCTTCGGAATGCTGCCGTATGAATATACTTCCCGAACCCGCAGGGGAAGAACAGATCTCCAGCAAAGCTCCTTCTGGAGTGAACACTGCCAGTGCTGATGTGAGTGGTGTGTGGCAGGGCAAGAACCCACGCTTCATAGGCACAACAACCCGAGAACGGCTACTGAAATCATAACCGCTCACACCCATTCTGCCACTCCCACTAGTCGGGAACATACTTCCCGACTCTCACTCTCCGACAACGGCCAGTGTTGAGGTGAGCAACTCATGCGGGAGTGCAGGGATCCATGTGATGGGATTGGTGCAGACTGCTGGAAGGCACAACGCTGATTCAGCCTGTGAATGGCCATTGAAATTCTACACCCCACCGCTCACCTCCCATTCTGCCACTCCCACTAGTTCGGATTGTCGGCGTATTAATATACTTCCCGGCTCGCATTGTCTCTCCTACGGGAAGAGCTTGTCTCTCCTCAGCCAATCAAACTGAATAAATAAAGTTAATACTCCCTTTTCGACAGAGCATATAACACAATGGTGCTTTAAATACGTTTAGGCATAATTTGGAATGGGCCTTTTAAAGTTTCCCATACTGAGCTCTTGCATTCCCATCAAAGGTACAGTACAGCTGATACCAGCATATTTGAACCAGGGTGCGACTCCGGAAAATATAAATTCTAAACAGTTAATGCGATGGAATAAAATGAAAAATATAACTGTCTCAGCCAGGGCTCGAGTTAGGATCTCTTGCTTTCCGAGCAAGCGCGTTAACCATTTACACCACCACACTAGCACTAACGCTCTTGCCCAGAATGCAAGAGATCCAGGTTCAAGCCTGGCTGAGACAATAGATTTTTTTTTTATTCCCTTGCATCTATTGTTTAAATTTACGTGGGATAAAATACCACAACAAAAATAATATTTAATATTCTACTCGTTCAGTATTTTTCAAACATAATCTCTCATTAACTCCTCAAAATAAAGAGCTTAATTTTGCTTTAAATTTAAGATTAACTAATTTTTAAAAAGCTTGACAAAAAAATCAAATCTAAATTGAGGATTAGGGAAGTAACAGATGAGAAGGCGACAAAACCCTTCGAAGAGACTGAAACACCTGTCCGTAACTAACCCATCCGTTTCTGAAACGCTATAACCACTTTTAAATTTTTTGTTAACATTTCTAGTTAATTGCCATATATGTGACTTTTCAAAGTATTACTCGTACTATGCTTCAATTCCAAGAAAATAGAACCAAGTCAGTAGTTCTATGTGACTTTTAGCATTTAGAAATGTTAATATATGAACCGGCACCACAGTTAAAACGCTCTTAAATGACACAGACATAATTTATAGACGTATTTTATTCCTGTAAAGAGAGTACTCCATAATGTCCTCTGTATTTGTAAACACAATAGAATGTAAAAATTATACTCGAATTGAAGCATAAATATGTATGATGAAAGTGTACTAAAACGATAAGCAAAAATAAATACTAAAACGGGAAGAGAATATCAGTATCTTTTAAGTTATTTTTTTTTGTTTTTCTTCATAAAACAAAAGAAAATTCTGTAGGCTATTAAAGTTTTACGACATTTACGTGGGAACAACAAAGTAAAATATTACTTCTTGGTTAACATAAACAAAGTTATTAGTCTAGAAATTGGCAATTGCTAGTCTAAATTAAAATAAATATGACACATTAGACTTGATATAATTTTTTCTAAAAATAATCCATGGTAACAACATAAAATCCCATGGACTAATATGAAAAAATTTGGAAATTTTTTTTTTTTCTAAAATACTTAGGAAGACTTAAATAAAAAATAAAAAAATTGTAATGCGATATTTTCAAAATGACATAAGCTTCCATCAGGATCGATAGAGAGAAATTCCCTTCTTATATAAACACACACAAGAAAAAGGACAATTTATTTACTCCTGTCATAATAATCTGGAGCCAAAGAGTATGGTAGATACATCCAGTGAGAAATTTACAAACAACTAGGCCAACAGTCACATACTCTGTCAACCTCTGGCTCTTATCCTAAACATTCCACAACTGACGTCATAATTTGCATGTCTGTTATTCTTCCGTAGGGCTATAAAAGGTATGTTGAGCAATGTAATGAAATGCTGTCAAATTTCTTTTTTTTTACAATTGGAACATTATTGAAAAAAGCAATACAGAGTATTCATTATTCCGATAACATCTATTTTACATAGAGTAAGATATGCCTTTCCGCTAACGACGACTGTGGCCATTGTTTTTTTTTACAATATTTTTACATGCAACCCTTAAGTGAAATATCCTGCAATATCCCATCACCCACCTTTAAAAGACTACTATATCTCAGATGTAGGAATCTTACTCGGAATTTATAATAGTATAAAAAAAAAATATTAGAAACATTACTTGACAACAAATTAAAAAAAAATAAATAAATAAAATAAAATTCTCTGCTCTTAGATATAATTATAAATATGAAAGGAACCGTTCACGGTTTCAAACAACTCCTCCATTATGTGTCACCCTGCATAAAGCTCTTTATGCTAAGACTAGAGTGTGACACTAATCTTATCTAAAACTATTTAATATCAACAGACCATGGATACGCTACTCGCTAAAACATAGTAAAAGATTGCTTGTCTTAGTCAAAGAACCTTATAAAATTTAAGAATGTTTTCAGAAGGGACCTAAACAAGGAAAAATAATATATATATAGCACAGGATCAGTTCTGTTATTACACTGGGAAAATAAAAGCAAATGTTTCTAAGACCCCTCAATCACGATAAGACTNTATATATACACAAAAACAAACAATTTGCAAACGCGATTAGTTAATTCCTACTTGTATCTGAGAAATAGCAAGTTCCTCAGATAGTAAATTTAATAATACTTAAATTTAATATTATTTACGTCAATAAGGAATTATTCTTATCTGAAATCTCTCTGTTTCCTTCATTTAGAAGAAATCCTAAATGAATATTTCTTTCTTTCTTTTTGTTCTCGTTTTTATATTTGTACCCATGTTTTATTTACCATACATTCATATCGGTTTTGAATGTAGCATGATTGTACTACAGTTCATAATTGTTAATTTGAACGTTATTATCATATATCTACTATTTAAACTATTCCAGGATATATTTAATAAAAAAAAATTAAAAACCAATTTATATAGAATAAATGAGCACTATATATACCATTTTTACACATGTTTATAAAAATTAAATTATTATAATGGAAAGAAATTTATGCAGACACAAGTTTACAACTGCTTCTTATCATTTCTTACAAAAATTTTATTCATGGGTTCAACAGTTCTGCCACTAATAGAATTCATCAATGAAATTTTATATTTTTATATTACAACTTTAATTTCGAATGGTGTTTGACTTTAAGTAGAATAGTGCTGTTTTGTCGAACATATAACTTAAATCACATTTCCATCCAAGAGTTCGCATTGTTTGTCATTTACCTCAACAGTACAATTTACCAGCTATAAAATGTATCGTTATTATGTATTTTAATGGGCAATAATGGATCGATGAATTAGCCACTAGTTAGCTGAGTAGTAAATTGGCTGAAAATCCAAACTTTTTGGTCGGTTTTAATTGTCAAAATTATTAGTATTTGTATTTGTTTGTCACACTTCTATTCTTTTCCTTTTATTTTTATTTGTAACCCAGCTAGATTCCCATATATTTATAGATTCCATATATAAATAAATATCTGTCTCTCCCTTTAAGCTAAATAACAGGAGCGAGTAGAATGACTATTACGGGGACCAAATTAAGTGGAGCATTACAGGCATTATCTCTAGCTTCTGTCTTACATGTATCATAAAAATATTAATCTGAATAGAGCCCACGAACCATACTGAATTTTAATATTAAAGTTAAATTAAAAGTATATTCATTTCCAAAGTAAGAATTTTTTTTTTTTTTATTGATTGATTAATCCAAGATTACTAGGGAAAGCAGACATAAATCAAAATAAGAGTTGACTTTATAAATTCTATTTAGTCTGATTGACCAGTTATCTGGTTTTTTAAAATACTTATGAAAAGTTTAGGGATATATATATATGTATCNTAGAATATATATATAAACACACACTTAGAGAGAAGGGGGGAGGGAGAAATACAAACAAATAAAAGAACAATAATTTAGAACACAACGTAATAAAAAAGCAACTAATTCAAATTGTTTGAATTTATTCCATTTAAATTCGAAAATAGGGAAACCACTCTCCACTGAAGTAAAATAATAACAGAGGTTCGTTCAAGTGTGTTTCTATTAGACTAAATAAATGAATTAACAATAAAACAATTAACGATGACAAAAAAATACAGAACAATACAATTTTGAAAAATTGACAATAATCATTTTTGTTCCTATATTAAGCGATACTTCAAATAATCTCTGTAAAGAATACAAATTCAAAGAAAGAAGTTCATATGCTCACTTCTTAAAGAGGAAAAGAAAAAAAAAATATAAATTATCTAGAGGCATTGACAACTGAATAATACGATATTAACCGTAAGCGAATTTCGAACATTTTTTTCTTGACCAAAAAAAATTTAATGAAAGAAATTTCAGAAAATGATTTTTAGACTATAACCGAAAAACGACAATTTAATTCATGTAAATAATTTTTTTGTAGCAAATGATATACATTTTTTACTGGTATATATCGACAAATATAAGGACATTTATGAACAACCTTCAAAGTTATTATATGTTGTTTTTATTTTTTTTTTGTATTTTCGAAATATAAAATAATTAAAAGGCTATGGTAATATTTTTTTTACTTCCGTCACAAAAGATCATTAATTGCAACTATAAAAAAAGAAAAAAAAATTCAATAATATAATTTTTCCACAGAAATGCACGAGGAAAATACCAATTGAAAAGTTACAATTAATCACCATTGAAAATTTTCTAATTATAGTTATTTCTACTTCATGTCTTCAACGGAAAAAAAAAAAAAAAGACTTACTTAACTTTAAAAAAGAAAAAGAAATGACTCATGGAACCTTGGATAACAATCACACACA
Organism: Oncopeltus fasciatus; assembly: GCA_000696205.2. Classification (NCBI taxonomy): domain Eukaryota; kingdom Metazoa; phylum Arthropoda; class Insecta; order Hemiptera; family Lygaeidae; genus Oncopeltus; species Oncopeltus fasciatus. The sequence goes on along the minus strand of KZ809234.1, from coordinate 37,936 downwards.
CATACAACCAGTCACACATGCTGATAACAGCTGGACTGGGGCATTGTAGATCGGCTGACGACAGTCTCGGTGGCTCACATGACACAATTTTATATATTTAAAAAACCATAATTAAACACTATGAAAATAAAATAAGAATAAACAATATTTTAAAAAGTAGAACCAAAATGATCAAAAACTAAATACACAATGTAAATAAGACGAACCGGAAAAAAAGGGCACTTGTAACAAGGTAGAACACTAACGCCCCTATCGGTGGGAGGGACGGGGGGAGACTGGCTCCCCCTACCACCTGTCCGCGAGGCCCCTCCGTCCAGCTGGGGGTGGGGGCCGCCCTCCCCTCCGCCGCCTCCCCTCCGGCCCCTGAATGTGTGGCACAACTCATTCATACAGCACCTTGCCTAATTAGAGGATCACATTCAACCAGACAGAAGAGGGAAAAGCCTGCACAATACTCAGAAATATTACTTTCAAAAACAACGGTGAATTACACTAGTCAAATACAGTAGCAACTATTGGAAAAATCTCGAAAAGAAGAAGTTTGCTTATTCAGTTACAACTGGAATTTAAAAAAAAAATTCATGAACCCCCTATCATGCAATAATTAAAATTAGATAAAATATTTATACCATCATAATTAACATAATTTTATTTACAATAATTTGCCCCTACAACTACCTTGAGATAATGGAATGTGACTATCTTCATTTCTTATCCTGTTCTTTTTGAGCCAAATATGTGATCAGCTGTGATCAAATTTTATCTATCGTTCACTATTTAAAAAATAAATAAAAAAAACATGCACATTTGACCTATTTTATCAAACCGTCCGATCAGTTCTTTAGCAGCTAATATCATGTGAAGAGGAAAAAAGTTTTAGGGGGTGAAAAATTAAAAAATTATAAACATATCCAGTTATATTAGTTGTTGGAGTTCAATAATATTATACTATTTTTTAATTATTTTATTTAAATAATGTATTTAAGTTATAGCATAGAGAAACTAAGTACTTCAAAATGAAAAGCAAAAATATTTCAAGCTACAAATGACCCATTTAGAAGAATACAAAATATTTTTGTCTTTTCTCTCGCGCGGGTTAAATACAGTAATTCTGGCAAAGGTGAGCTCATACTATTATCAAACTATTATTTGTAGATATTAACTTTGTTGTGGTATTTTATCTCACGTAAATTTCAAACAACTAATGCAAGGGAATAGAATAAAAAACCTATCTGTCCCAGCCAGGATTTGAATCTGGATCTCTTGCTTTCCGGGAACGAATGCTAACCATCCCACCACCGGGACAAGCGAGATAACCTATTAAATTCCCAACACACTAGCGTGAGTCTAAACCTCCGAGAAATACATCGTCTTATGCTCAAAGGAGCTGACAACAAAATTAATGTTTATAAATGAAAATAAAAAGTAACGAGAAAATAACGAGAGTTGATAAATAGCTAGACTATGTCAGCTCCTTCGAGCATAAGACGATGTATTCGTCTTTCTCGCAGGTTAGACTCTCGCTAGTGTGTTGGGAATTTTATAGGTTATCTAGCTTACCCCAGTGGTGTAATGGTTAGCATTCGTGCCCGGAAAGCAGGAGATCCAGGTTAGTGTCCTAGCTGGGACAGATAGATTATTTATTCTGTTCCCTTGCATTAATTATTTGAAATATTTATCTTTCTCACTTTGCGTAGTTGCAGCTCTGTTGATATTTCTATAGATCTTGCTATTTCTTAATTAACTTGGATGTCGATCTGAAAATGAAAAAGAAACCCAGCCCACAAACAAAGAATAATTTTTTTATTTTTTTGACCACGCTGAATTGCATCGCTTTGTGAGTAATACTTAAACGATGTTTATCAAAATAAATGAATGCGATCACCATTGTCGCTCACACAAAAGATTTGACAAACAAGTACCTGAGTACCCCGAGCTAGAGAACAAGAATAAAAGCGCTTGAAAAGTATTTCTTTACAAGCTCAGTCTTACGATGGTATCAGACGGCTAATTCCAGAGGCCCGCGAGAGAACAGTCAGAAATCACAATAAAGAGAATACAACGGGAGGGGGGGAGGGGAGGGGTACTCAACAACAACTAACAAAGCGGAAGAGGTCAAAATCACAATGTGCCAAAATGTAACAGAGGAACAAGAGAAAACTTTGAATAGAATGCTTCAAAAGTGGCGAATGTGGGATACGAAGAGGAGAAACAAAGCTACAAAGGAAACAATAAAACACTAAATAACAAAGCCGTTAATAGGGCTAACTACACTTCATGGATGGACATTTTATTTTATTCTTCATAATCCAGTTATAAACTAATACAGCTTAATATATATAGAGAAAGTAAAAGGCAAATTGTATGCTGATGCATGCCAAAACGTAGAATGTTACCAAATGGCAAGGAACTATCCTGAACCCAGATTTTTTATTTATATATTTTTAATAAAACTACATGACCCCACACTGAGAGAACACGACTGTATTATGACCTTTCGAAGTAGGGTAAGACTTTTTATCCTCCTTCAAAAAATCTTAGACCTTAACACCGAGATAAAAAGAAGTCCTTGGACTTGATAGGCAACTAATGCACAAAACGTGAAAACGGAAGAACCAATTATACACTGCTTTGAATGAGACAATTCTTTGAAATAAGTATTCCTCATTCATTCAAATCGCTTACTAATATGAATGAACAGATTTCTTATTACAAAGAATTCTGACATTCAATAGAGTAAATACCTTTGGAAGTAGCGATTTATAATTAAACCAAACAGAACATTTTGCTCCTCGATATTTTGAAATATTTGAGGATTTAAATTAAAAAAATTAACGGCCAATAAAAGAAAAAACATAAAAAGTGTCTTATTAACATAAAATTATAATATAAATGTTTTTATCNCCCTCTGCCAAATTCCGTGGACAATACCAAAGTGGGGGGGGGGGGCGACAGATGTTGACCGACAGGCACAACAAAGCCGCAGGGCGTATGTCGCGCGCGCACCTTTCCCGTTATCTCGTTCGGTTGCGCCAGGAGGGGCCGTTATCAGGGAGGGAGGGGCGCTTCCCTCAGCTGTGCAAACCCCCAAGGGCCGCCGCCTGCATACTCCATGCCCAGAGAGTGTGTTACAGTCTGTCAGAGGTACTTGGCATTCATGGCACTATTAACATCGGTAAACACTATTGTCCTATATATATATATATTTTTTTTTTTTTTTTTAACTACAAGCATTACTTAGGTTCTTGAAAGATATTATATTCTAAACCCCTACGTTACTGAGCAGGCTTATATGTTTTGTTTAAAACCTGCTAGTGGCGGCAGTCAAACTCGCAGCGATAAGTGCCGGAGTCCCAAACGCAACCGCTTGGCCATGTCGGAGCCCCTAAAAACTTGAATTAGAATTTTGAAGAATAGGACGGCACTGAGCAAACTCAATATTCCTCATCATTCAGAGTAATAATGCTATATTGTTACTATAATAGTAATATATAGTAAAATGTGCTGATACAAGTAGCAATACTATATTGTAATATGTATCCATCACTCCGTTGCCAATTCTGTGTTGAATCTTTTCACTGATTGTTTGAGCTTAACAAAAGAAACGAAACGACTGAACAGTGAAAACTAAACTTAAGCACACTTACCAAACACATCCAAGGATACGCAGGTCCCTAATACAGTGCTCGAATCCGGGTTTACCAAAAAGTTATGTATCTTTTCCATTCTTATGACGGACAGACTGTTCTTATGACTCAACCCCTAGACAAATGTGAGGATCATTTTGAACATGCCAGAGGACCCTCAAAAAGACACATAATCCACTAAAACCAAATTTTGTGTCAAACGCAATACCCTACCTATAGTTTCCATTCTTTGAGGTAGAAAAGAAATGAGATAACTTTCCGGGTTGAAGTGTACTTTGTTAATTAAGGGATTACTTTTCATTAGCCTAATCATATCGGTCGAATAACAATTGATGCGTGCGGAGTAACACTACAGGAGTGCTATAGAGCCATAAATATCTGGTAGACAGGAGTTAAAGAGTCGTAAAGAAGAGAGACGCACACGCGAAGGTGAAGGCGGCCTAAGGACGAATAAACATCAACAGATTGAATAAACGAGAAACTATAATAGAAAATATTTTGACTGCCAGGAAAAAAGCAACAAATGTAAAAACTAAAATCCAGAGTTATTTTTAATTGGGTGTACAAATAAAAATATTAAAAAACAAACATATTTGAGTGGTAAAAGCATAATGTGTTAAATACTAAAATAAAATAAATAGATAACAGATATTTTGAATATATTTAGTTAATTTTATAAATTTTTTGTGGTATTAAATCTCACGTAAATGTCAACAATTTTTAGTGCAAGGGAACAGAATAAAGAATATAACTGTCCCAGCCAGGACGCGAACCTGGAATACTCTCGAAAGTAGTGCGGGGAATTTAATAACTTATCAGACTTGTCTTGGTAGAGTAAATAGAAAACCCAGCGGCCCGGATAGCAGGAGATCCAGGTACTGCCTGGGACAGTTAGATTTTTTATTCTGTTCCCTTGCACTAAAAATTATTATATTTAGTTAATTTTAATACAATTATGCCGACAGTGAAATAAACTTTAATAACAAGAAGCAAGGATTATAAAATGAGACGCCAGGATAGCTCATCGGTCCTGCTCGGGTTCGCAATCCTGTCTCTTTTGGTTCAAATCCTGCCCTAGACAAGCTTCTATCGGAAAGACAAACATTCATATGTAAAAAAAACGGATTCTAATTTCTAACAAGGCATTATTTCCTAAAGCACAAGAACTTTGTACGCCCTTCAAATTAAGTTTGAAATGCACGCTTGAAATTTTGGTCTGTAATTGAGGGAGTTGGCGACCACGCCTTAAGGGCTGGTGTAGAATTGGCCCCCTAGGGAAGGGATGAAGGGCAGGTAACACACACACATGTGAGGGACAGATGTCGAGGGCCACACTCCGGAAGTAGCCGTATCGGCAGGCAAGAACACAGCCTTCCCGAAGATATTCAGTCGAGGAGTGCTCGAGGACCTGCTCTCGTCCAGACAAAACACCGCCCAATCCTCCGGGGGTAATGTGAACCTAACCTAATTTCTAATGGCTACACTTCATTCTCAATGAATCTCAGGCCTCTCCATCAGAATGAAAGGTTCCTACAACAACTTCATTTATAAAGAATCCCAGACTATCTAAATATTTACTAAAGTCGTCCCAAATTAGCAATGTTATTCGGCTGATTTGAACACATTTCCTATAGGTAAATCAAGTTGAAAAACATCACGAAAAATATTATGATCTTCATTTGTCTTCTATTGGAGAAGATCTTTTATCCGTTAAAAATTACGCTAACATATACTGACACTAGCTTCAACAATGTGCAAAGTTTAAACAAAGAGATTCTGACTATAAGTGCTGTGTCAATTTCTACAGTCAACTTATCATTATTATTGGTTACAAAGGATAAAAAGTATTATCAAATACAGATAGTACGAATCATACACATGAATGTATACCTGTCAGTAGCACAGAAGTAAATTTCTTTATTTCATAAGTATATTTCTTTAAAAAAAAAAAAAAAAAAATATCTTGTTCCTACAAACAAAATACTAACAAGGATAATAATCGAAGTTATTCATTATTATTATTTTTATTTTATTTTTGTTACATTTCATGATCTATATGGTTTCTACGACTCCCTCATTCCTCAACCATAGAATTTTATGACACAGAGTGGAAGAAGTATTAATCTTTTCTGGTGAAAAATTTCTAGTGATTACAAGAGTACGTCAAGAGAACTTAAATTGAATTCAGACAAACGGAAAAACATCCAGAAGTATATAAATAAATAAGATACGAAACAAATATTATATTTAAAAGATATTTATTTTTAAGCAATATATCTTTTCAATATTCCATTTAATGTGCTGTGTAACTTGAATGAACTAAGAAGCAATGAAGTCTAAATTTTTGTTGAATCAATCATAAAATATTATTAAATATAAGGATAAACGTTAAAAGAGAAGTGATATTGACAATGAGATAAAATAGTCTCAGAGAAGGAGAAGTGAACAGTGAAATTGTTAGTATAAATTGAGTAAAAACTGACAAAATGGAAGGGAAATTTGGACAGTGGCCGATTGAGAAAACTCCGAATGAAGGGGTAATGAAGCAATTTGCAGGAGTAAAAATGTGTACGAGCCGTAAGCGCGTACCGCCCTCCTGCATCCCTTTGTACGGCAATTGCCCTCTGCCAAATTCCGTGGACAATACCAAAGTGGGGGGGGGGGGCGACAGATGTTGACCGACAGGCACAACAAAGCCGCAGGGCGTATGTCGCGCGCGCACCTTTCCCGTTATCTCGTTCGGTTGCGCCAGGAGGGGCCGTTATCAGGGAGGGAGGGGCGCTTCCCTCAGCTGTGCAAACCCCCAAGGGCCGCCGCCTGCATACTCCATGCCCAGAGAGTGTGTTACAGTCTGTCAGAGGTACTTGGCATTCATGGCACTATTAACATCGGTAAACACTATTGTCCCTCCGCACGGCCTAAACATATCCCCCCTCTTTACAGTAGAGTATTTTCATACTTTTAAAACTATTGCCCTTGATCAAGATAATACTGGGTATTAACATCCACTTGTCATTTCACTAGCATCCACCCAACAAGATAATCAGTGACATAAGCCCGAAATCAGTAAACGAATACTCCACTTAATGATAAAACAATTAATAATCAAATAGAGGAAAATAATTAATTAACTGTCGTATCTATAAAAGAAAACTAGGTAAAATTAGAAAAAATAAATACAAAAAAAAAAAAGTTAACGGTTATTTATTTACGAGTGAAACTTACTTCTTTAAGAACAAATTTAAAACAATCTAATTGCAATGGCATTTACAATTCACTAATTTTCATAAAACTATTTAAACACAAAACCATTAATTTTATAAGTATATATCAGGAGAAGGGCGCCAGGGTAGCTCAGGGGATCCGGTCGGGTCTCGCAATCCTGACGCTGCTGGTTCCAATTCCGCCCAGGACAATCTTTTTTTTATTATTATAAATAAAAGCTTGTCCTGAGCCATGGTTGTTTAGAATGAGGTGGTAACGTGTAGTAGCCCCTCTCTCCATGATCCTAAATGGTTGAAAGGGAGGATAACACTAAAAAAAAGATATCAGCAGGCCAAAATGTTTGACCCATACCAATCAAGTCGATCAAGCGGACAAGTTATAATGGATGTAAGATGATGATATCATAAAAGTATTAACTATCGCGGAAGTTTAAGACTATCCCATCTACCCCGACCCACCCTGCCAGACTGAGAGCACGAGAGAGAGAATCTGTGGTTTGAAGGGCGACACAGAACTAGTTATTGAAGTCCTTGTTGGTTCTCCTCCGGTCTGTCTGCGAGCAACTTAACTCGCCACAACAGGAAGGCTAAGGGCTTAGCTCCGACCTAACTCACCAACAGACAGGCCCCCGCAATTTCACCATGTACCATGTAGTGACGACCCCGGCATTACCTTCCAACCTACCAAGCTTCCTACTCATAGCATTCACAAAGAAGAAGGGAAGTGTGTGTGTGTATACATATATATATATATATATGAACGTAAGCAACAGTAAATTAGAAATAATGCCCTAATTATCTTATCTAGTNTATATATATATGTATATATGAATTTTCCCATATGGGAAATTAACTAAATATGTTGATATCAGAATGCTAAATTTGAAAAATATCAAAGGATCTTCACCAACCTAAAAATGAAAAAGCTAAAAATATGGTCCGTTATAAATTTAATACATATATGTATTTATATATATATATGTGTGTGCGTGTGTGTTTTTCTGTACGTGCTACAGCGTCAAAAATTTTAAAATAATGGAGTAAAAACGGTAAATACCGTTTTCTATAAATGTATAAAACCTAAATAGGCTTATTTCTTTTCAAACCATTGAATCAGATTGTTAACAGTATAAATTGGTTAAGGGAGTCAATAGAAGACCCTAATTTAAAATCTTAATATCTCCGTTGTTAAGGTATGCATCCAAATCCACCCTCTACAACTATATTAGTATCGTTTATATGCAAGAACTCATCTCCACCCGCTTCGCACTCTTCCATAGTAAGCTTCCATTTCACCCTAAACCATATGCCACATCCCTGTCGTCGGACTCCAATCCTTACAAGCCTCCACGAATATAAAAACAAAAATGACCTCGCTACCTCTTCTGCCCTCTAAATTAATTGGGAGTGGAGTCAATGGGCGGCGAAATAAATCAAATAATAATAATAATAAGAAATAAATAAAAATTTATTTCTGTATACATGAATATATTTATTTCTATATGCATAAACATATTTATATAAAATCCTATTAGATTGCAACAAAAAGTAACAAATAAAAATTTGGATTAAAAATAAATATACCATCGTTTTATTAGCATGTTAATATTATCAATAAATATTGAAGAAAACAAGAAGAATTAGTCATTTTTCTGTCTAGTACTGACGATTCTTGATGTGCTAATTTTTATGTAGCCTTGGTATCGGAAGGTTACAATTTCTAATCTTACTACATTATTTACCAGCAAAAGTTTTAAGTAATACAATTGTACTTACATATTTTATCTCCTGTTCCAGAAACGCTTCTAGTTTAAAATATTTATGCCTGGATTTAAATCAATATGCCTACAAACTGCTTCAGCTTTAACCATTCAGAAAAAAAAACTGAACTTAAATTATTTAATATTCGTAGCATTATTTTTAAGTTCGGACTTTGCATAAAAATAAACCATGCATAAAAGCTTGGTTGTTGTTATTATTATTGTTTTATTGTTATTATTATTGTTAATATAATTTA
>KZ809234.1:7933-24873 GCA_000696205.2 Oncopeltus fasciatus | reverse complement strand
TTTTTTTTTTAGGGGGTTGGTCAAATAGCCACTAACAATCAACAATTAGTCTTGTTGTTAAATTGCAGGACAGAAAAAATCTTCCCCACTACCTTGACCGAACCCTAACTAATAAATCTACTAATAATTTATTTTTATTTTAAACACTTTTTTTCCCCCGTCAGAGAAAATAAAACAAGAGCCTTGAGTTGACGCTTCACATGTTCTCAAAGGGCCGAGTAATCCTCTGAAAACTTGATTCCAGTGGATCAGAAGGGCTTCGCACACCGGCGATAACTGTATGCGACAGGCGCCAGCTGTCGTCAGAGAGCGGATAAATCCGATCAGAGAAACCTACACAGAAATGTCTCTCCGATATTGAAAATGACGCCCCCCCCCCCCCATCCACACACGAGCAGCTGACTCTGCACACAATGGAATCCAGACTGAAGGGAAATACTCTTCCCTCTTTACAAGCACGTATAAACTGCGAATTCAGCTGGGTAGTATACATTGCTATCTACATATATGCACAGTATAAGTACTGCACTACTTATATAAGAACCAGCGGATCTCGGATAGGTCACTTGCTGCATAAAAGATAAAAATACTGCACATCTTCATTTCACCAAATCTGTAAACGAATAATATATTGCTTTATATTACATATATATAGCACTATTAACATCGGTAAACACTATTGTCCCTCCGCACGGCCTAAACATATCCCCCCTATTTACAGTAGAGTATTTTCATACTTNATTATTTATTTGTTGCAGACTTAATACTATCCATAATCTTTAGCATATTATAAATACGACATATGAAAGTGAATCCAAATTCTTTTCTGACAAATACCGATGACTTTCTACAAGCCACTAAATGTTTTGATAATTGTAGGAAAATATTCCATATTCGAGTTGGAGTAACCTTGATACTCAATAATACCTTTCAGTTTTCAGCTCAACTCGAGGAGCAGTTTCTCTAGAATTCCTGTCACTCTCTCTACAGAAGCAAACACTTACTTCTACGTCAACAGATAAATGCAGATGCCATTCCTCTTATTTACAACTTAAAATCAATTGCACTAAGCAAAACTTGAAAACCCCGACAATAAAACCCAGTACTCTCGTCTACAATTCCAATTTAACCCCCCTGCCTGTCCCCTTCAAGCCTCAGGATTTCTCGACATAAGAACCCTCCAAACACAGGCAGGTTCACAAGCCTGACATTCCCTTTGATTACAATCCCACTTTTATAAATTAATTTTAGATACCTAATTATTCATATAATAAAATCATTCTTTTAAATCTCTTAATTAAACTCTCTTGTTAGCCTTTAATTACGCCACATTTAACAACCTTTCTCATAAAATAGAACTGTGTTAAACTGAATTTATGACAAAGACCATTAAAATGCTTCGAAAACTAGTACTTGATGGATATTGCGTGCATCATTGGAAGACACTTGTTGCGACGGACTAACTTAGAATTAGAAGGTTATTAACAAATACCTTAGGCATTTTACATTTTTTTTCTTCTTTTTTTTTTGTAACAATATCTAAATCAGACAATGAAAGACAACTATAATTAATATGTTTAATTCATCAAATGAATGTTTTAAAATGGACAGTTTTTGACCTTGCAGATTATTAGTAGAAAATTTGTTGGTCACAACCTTGATCAAACCCCTACAAATTGTCTAATAATTACTGTTCCAATTGCTACTCCTTGTGTGAGATTAGATTATGGGATATTCAGAAGAGATTTCCAGTTGAAATCTAACAACTGAACTCTCTTGGATGATCTCTACTCAGAACATATGAGAACGTTGATATTCCACTCCAATGCTAAAGAGATAGTTAGATAGATTTGCTAAGGCGAAGGTGAACATCTGGCTTTGAGGGAGAGCCAGGAAAGAGCATATTTTATGAGAGGTTATCTAGCTGTTGAAGAGAGAGGTTGTTTGCGTAGCTGCGGACACGACAAAGCGCTCTCAGTCAATAGCACCGCTAAAAACCCTGTACGTGGGCGCGCCACCCCCCGCAAAACATCCCCTCATTACCCATCTCCGCCACAAAACGAGGACCTTCGTCCCTTCTTCACTGCTCTCCTCTTCTTCTCCTTCTTCCTGCATGCAATTTAGACTTTGTCTCTCCCTATTCACACCCGGGGCCAGAGAAGGCATATCTAATTCCCAGACCAAATACCCCCAAAGAAATTAGCTCTTGCGTAAGCGTGGTTAATCGTCCGTGTTCGGCTTATGACCTTGGGAAAACCACATTTAAAGAAAGGGCTACCATCATTTTAACAGATTCCCCGCAAGGAAATTGAGCTGTTCGTCTAGGTATCTCAGCAGCAACTTTAAATAATTTCTTTAATTTTTCGCCAATTCTACATACAAGAAGCTAACAATATTGTACATGTACACATACATATGTATAGGATCATAATCAGTCTTGTCTGTCAGTTCGCTAGATTCCATACCCTTGCAGAAAACTAGACCTCTCGGACTTTGTACTTCCATGTATTCTCTGACTCTCTTCCATGAGTCTTTTTCCAACACATTCGTTTTCAGAACCTTCTGGGCTTCTTGATGTAAAGAGTAGAGAGTATTTTTGGTTCTATTTGTCTATTTTTATCTTCCATTTATTTATGAAAAAAAAAATGTAATGCTAATTTTTGGAATACAGTTTTTCATATTAAAGGTTTTTATCCAGCATACCCACTATACGCCAACACTAACGTTCTGAACGAAATAGACAAAATTATGTACAGAGGCATGAGACTGCGGTTTTGTGCATGGAGTTAGTAGCTGATAAATATTTTTGCTTTGTGTAAACTCACCGCACTAATCGTTAAGAAAACTGCATGGACAGACTCCTAAAAGTGGGTTGATTGGAAGTTGGTATTGCTATTTAATGAGTGCAACATTAAAACTAGTCTTTCCCTTTTTTATTCAAACGTAATTATATTTTAGATCTTCAAATAATGAGCCGGCAACGACGTTTTTTTCTTCTTCAATGTACTCTGATTTCAATACAAGCATTGGAATGGAAAAACGAACTTCGCTCAAGAATGTTATGCCCCTTTCAAATTAGATTCATTCAAAGTCAGCGAGATTGTGTATAATAACACTCAACTATAATATAATTATACAATAGGAAGATAGTGTACACATTGTAGCATATTCTCTTAATAATAGACATTCATTTAACTACTATAATGGAGCTAGTACCCATTAATGTATTCTTTAAATAAATTAATAAATAACGTGGTATATTTGCTCAAAGCAATTGTGTCTATCGAACTTGGTAAAAGTAGTATTGAATCCTTATATATATATAATTTTCGTGGACAGTCACTCTTCACTCCTCTCAGACGAAGGGTGAGGGATCCCCGAAAATTTTACTTCTAGATTTTTTCTTTTTGTGTGTGCACTGCACTCTCTATCCCCCTTGTTCTTGATTACTATATATAATGCAGCCGCGAGTGCTTCATTTTCTAAACATACTTTATATATATAGTGATAGATTCAAACAATTAATTATATAACTGACCCAAACGCATAATTTGAGTCCACTTTATTATCAAATAATTATAAAGTAATTCAAGATTCTGATCGCTTAAACAGTGTTCCTTTCCCATGAAAACGACTATTTTTCCGACTTCATCCCTTAATTTACGATCAAAATATCTAATTTTGCCTTGACGTAATTCTCTTTATTTCCACCCCCACCTTAAACGGCATACTACGTTATAAATTTCAGGTAAGCCAGAGGAGGGTAGTTCATAAGTTCATGCTATCTTTCTATGTAATTCTATCAAAACGCATTTTAAACAAATAATAATTCCAAAAATGAAAATTTAGAAACTGATAAAAAGAAAAAAAAAACCTTTTAGGGTACTTCCTGTACTTTTTTAGGTCTCTTCCACTCGTAATAGTTTTGTTGAAATTTTTGTCACAACTTAATTTTGAATTTTAAATATGAAATATGTGCTTAATTAACAATAGGAAAGAGTAAAATCAAGAATTTCCTATTATTCAATGCCTTCCTTTGAGTTCAATTTCCCTTTAAAACAGAAGATTAGCGTTTTCGAAAATTATTGCTCCATCTTTTGAGCCCAAGAATTGTGTTTTCTATTCTGTTGTTTTGTTTATTCGAATTTGTCCCAGTGTTGGTTTGGTTTGACTGACAAAAGCTATTAAAAAAAAAAAAATTAAACCAAACTCTGCATCTCATCATCATTTTGCCAGGATAAATCAAAAGGTTGAAAACGGTCGAGAAAAAGAAATTTGAAGTATAACCAAAATGAAAAATCGTTAATATATTCATTAATTTTCGAGGCTCGAAATTTTTAGTTGAAGATTTTATGTGAAATTGTCATTTCCCAACATTTTTATTCTACAATATTTTTACAAATAATACATATTAAAGAACATGTTTGAGAAATTAATTTAGAGAATTGGGCTGGCTCTCTTGTTCGTAAATATAGAACATATGGTATTTAGGTATTTGGTACAAGCTTTTAAATGAATTTAATTTTTAATTAAAATCGAATGAATGAAAGGAAGATTTTAAAAAGAAGATTCGTTCGTTTTTATTAGGCTTACGACAAAGTTTGTAAATCTAATTTTTTTTTATTTTATTTTTTTTTTTTTTTTTACGAAAAATGCTTGCTAAAAAAGATTTTTTGGGATATAAGCACGATGACAGAGAACTTCCCCCACTTTGCCTTCCCCGCCAGTAGAGAGACAGTTTTAGCGTCTTACCTTTTGCGCTTTATGTTGTCTCCGGCTTGTAAGATATAATTTGGCAAGTGCTTTTAATTATTATTGTCTTTCATTGTCTATACATCATTGTGTGATACACTTTTTTTTTTCTTTTTCTAAGTATGTGGATCAAGATAAGGACAGTAATCAAACATACTGTACTCTGAGTAAGGAAAGGAAATTTTTTTAATTTATTATAGAATTGAATGAATTTCAAAAACTAAAAAAAGAAAGGAGTGTTTCTGGTGAAAGGATAAAAATAAAACATCGAAAAAATATGAATTTTCTGGTCGGTATTGATCAGAGAGTATTAACAAATTTCGCGAATTTTCTTAAATTTAATTTTTATAATGGTAGGATAATAAGATAATACTATATATTACCAAAAACATAAAAATTTTCAAAGCTAGACATGAACAAAACTAATATAAAAACTTTATAATTTAATGGCAATGAATATGCAAAATTTAATGGCGTCCACCCAAATTATTTTATTAATAAACAACGAAGAAAAAGCGTTTTCATAGCACGTATTGTTGAAATAACGGAATCCCTTCCTAAAAAAGTATTAGGAGCGCCCAGGAACTTAGTAGATTTTAAAAATAAAATTAAGCTATTAAAATTTTCTCAAACTTCACTTAAGCCCTCAATAATCGAATTCCCTCAGCTGCTCTTTATGATGAAAGTTTGTTTATATTTTCTAATTTTATAAAGTTTCAGCTTTAAAAACAGGGGAACTTGAGTTTGTACAATAGATGGGGCTACAATAACGTGAGAGCTAATATATTTAAAACATTTTCAAAATATATTAAAAAATCTAAAATTAAACACACAGATAGATAGATTTTTTAATTCTATTCCCTCTCATTAATTGCTTAACTTTAATCATTTAAAGTCCGTCACTTAAGAGATCTACATAAGAATCAGGTTTCCCATTTTTCATTAAGACGGACCTAATGAGGACATACATAATTTCTGGAAATAAATGACGAATTACATCTTACGAGCCAGAGAGAGAGAACAGTGAGTACAAAATGAAAAACTACCAAAGCTATGCTGGCTGGGTAGTAGGAGTAGGGGGAATACCTAGTCATCATCATTAAATTCGAAAATAATAAATCAAATTTGATCCAGGTGGCAAGACTTCCCCTCTCAACTTCATGATAGGTAGGTGGGCTGAATTTTTGTACACATTTGTTATTGTTTTTTCCACAGTACTTCATATCACATTACTTTTAGCTACGGCAATTTTATGAAATAATAATGTTTTTCTTGTGAAATTGTATTTCATCAGCCCTGAAGATGCTTAACAATATAAGCCGAAACGTTTCGCTCAGACTATAGCCATTTTTGTGAGCATCAGATGGAAGGTCTTGGCCGTGTACCGATATAACGCTTTCTCACAAACAATATCCATCATTTGCATAAGAGCGAAGATATGCCTCCTCAGTGCATACAACCGAACCCCAACAAAACTACTCAACTAATAACTTCCTAATGAATTATTTAATTTGTAATAAATAGAGCCGCCTAATTCACTTATAGTTTATACGATATACGTACAAGAAGGATTAGCTAGGAGGAAGATAACTGGCGTGCGCTAGGTGAACTTTCACCAAGCAGTGGGGAGAAGAGGCACCCTGCTGATAAGGGTTATCGACGGTCAAGGGAGCCGGGTTTCCGCCATCATTTAGAGCAAGTGGAGCGAGGCGTGGCCCAGCCCACGGGAGGAGTTAACGGCTCCAGAGGCCGGAACGACCAGCTACAAATAACGTAATACTAAGTAGTAAGCTACTAACAACACTACTTATGTACATCAAAGTAATATACTTCATATATGCATCAAACTTATTCATAAGAGACTAAAAATAACAACGGATTTGTTAAACTTTTATATTTATTGTTGCGCATTTCAAACAATTTATCTTTACACACAAAGCAGAACATTTTTAAAGGTTTAATACATAAAATGGAATATTGTATAAAATCTACTGCGCTCATTCGACAGCCGTACCACCCACCTATCCCTTCCCCGCCGGTCTAGAGCCATCTTGACCTCTACACTATCATGATCACATTAGTAATTTTCTTATGCCTAAATCTATATTTAATAGAACAGGAGAAATATGCTTACCAGCTCCTGATTGTCGGATATTTTAACTAAATCCAATTATGATTGCAAAGTATATTTTAAGAAAATCGGGCAAAAAAAATATTATGAAGGAATATGACGATCTTCAAGGAATTTAGTAAACAACGATATGATAACTAGACTGAAATCTGTTGAAAGAAAGTAAAGATCAACTTTATTAAAATCAAATCAATCTTCGACATTGAGGTAGTTAAGGAACTTTATGTATATATATATACACACACACATAAATTCCACCAGGCAGGAGTTACAGTTACTTCATAAATGCAGTTTTCCCACAATACTCTAATGGTCAATAAAAGAGTAAATGAAGAAATTTATCATAATTTCCGTAGAGAACAATAAGAAGGTACGTGAACTAAATTTTCCTCTAGGCTGGCTAGAAAAGCAGAGTGGGGAAAGTGCTCACCCATCGCAGCTTTATTCGTAAATGTCTTCCTTAATATGCGTTTCTATGANTTTTTTTAATGTTACAAAATTACATTTTACACCAACACTGTTTTATAAATTTGTTTTGCAACGCTAATAACAGCATAGATATTACAATTTCATATTTCTTATCTCTCAAAACCCAATTTGATTTTAACAATTAACGAACTCATCCAACAGAGTCAAAACTCAGCTTAAATACAGAATTTAGTCTTTATATTTTATTTTTATTTTGTGAATCGGGGACGCTTTAGACTAACATATATGTACACACACAGACGTACATTTATAAGGACATATTTTTAGCAACAGCAATGAGAAGGCACGTAGAAATTTTAAAAAGTCACGTCATGGTACCAACATCAATATCTTGATTTCCAATGGTTCAAAACGAAATTAAAAAAAAAAAAAAGAAGATTTTTCGAACAACACAAATTAATGAAAATACTTGTAAAGGAAGTTAGACAGTCGAGTGGTCCACCTTCATTTAAAAATAAAAGCAAAATTATCTCTTTAGGCTTCATTTCACAAATGAAATTCAATTTTGGCTGAAATTGCATATATAATGTTTTGAAAAAATGTATACAAATGAATAAGTCAAAAGATAATCTATAATATTATTTTCCATTGTTGATGTTCCATAACATTTTAATAAAAGGCCCACCCTAAGAAAAAAATACGCGAATGATGGAGGAGTTAGAGCCAGCTGGTCGACCTAGAAGCAACATATGTTTTCCTTCCAATATTATCCTTATCATCTTTAATATCAAATTAGCCATGAGTTCTTATAATATTTATCTTTTATAATAACTTTAATGGAACATGTTGAGTATATTAGAGTTTACGCCGCTACTGCGTGACGAACTTTTTAACAATTGTATTTACCATTTCTTCTTCCGGGTTGGACCGTGTCAAATTGTTATTTGCCGAGCTTTCGCACATCATGTGATGGCTTCTTCAGGGCTGAGAAGAGAAATTTTTTTTCTCTTTTCAGATCTGAAGAAGCCATCACATGATGTGCGAAAGCTCGGCAAATAACAACAATTTGACTCGGTCCAACTTAGAAGATGAAATGGTAAATACATCTGACGACCGACGAAGCCTACGTGAACATCTTTTTAACAATTTTTATATTCACTTCATGCAGTTCAACAGCATATCTTTATATGCTTTACACTGAAGAAAGGAATAGTTGAACGAAACAAATTTATATTTCATACAGATTAATAATATTCACTACTCAAATATGACTCAACTTTCTCGTAAAATGTTTCCAAATCGAAAATTTTGATATAAACATATAAGTTAAAGGTGAATATGTAACATCTTTCATCTCTCACTGGTTATGTGATAACATTATTTTATCTATTTATTCAATATTTACATTTAAATTTTGTTTTTAAGAAATTCCTGAAATGAAAATGTACTCACTGTGTTTTAGACTCAGAAGAATGAATTATCATAAAACAGTCAAACTCACCTAGAAAAAAAAAAAAAATATTAACGATTCCATTTAAAAAATAAAAAAATAAATAATTTATATGAGTTTTAAAACCTTTTAGGAGGCATAAACAATGAATTAAAAGATATATATATATACTCACATACACACACATTTTTATTGAATAGAAACATTAGCAAATTTTAAAAATATATCCTGAAATATAATGAGATCCACTAGTGAACACATTTTTATGAGACAGCAATAAACTGACAATAATAAGAGGGAAAAAAGTAAAAAAATAAAGTTGTGGCTAGTATTGAACCCTTCTTTCCCCAAAATGTTAAGTAGACATTTCTCATTGATAGATGTTCCAGCATTAGATGGAAGGTCTTGGCCATACCAATTCCAATATATGCTAAAAACGTTTTCTCACAAACAATATCCATCATTTTCAGGAGCATAAGAGCGAAGATATGCCCCCAGAGTGTACGTCTCAGTTCTAACACACTCAACTAAAATACTCCTCAGTGCATGTCTCAATTTCAAAATGCACAAACATTTTTGCTTAAACAATAGTCATTTTCTGGAGCACTAGAGCGAACTACCCTTGAGTTACAGCCACCTTAGAGGGGTAATACTGTTATGATTCTGAAGATACTTATTGTTAGTCGAACATGTCAAAGCATATTCAATATCATATATTCAGTGACACTAGGAAGTCCGCTAGCACACGTTTTTTTGTTTTATTAATGTTGGCCTGCATTAGAATTCAGGCGTTATAAAGGCGGCTAAAGGAACTATAAGTTGCAAGCAGATTCTTTCCAATATGCATCCAAGTGCATATAAGTAGAACATGTTGTTGTGAGTTTTATAGATGCATTCTTAGTTAATTGTTTTGCTGAAATCAAAATTAATGGAGGAAAACTTAGGCTATTATTTAGCATGCTTTACCTAAGATTAAGGTAAATATTAATGAAATCTTAAAATTCATTCAATTTTTTAATCATGGAAAATTATCCAAACTGTGATAAAAACCATATGGTTCGCTACTGCAGATGAACTCTGAATTGACTCGGAAAAGGGAGTGTTGACATCAGTAGAGATCCAGTGTGCCAGGGCAACAGGTCGCTGACGTGAGCGTGTGAGAAAAGTGGAAGTTAGAGCCTGTGTCTATGTGTGCGAGAGGCCGTACGGAAAGGAGGGGAGAGAGTGGTTGGGGGAGAGAAAGAGACGCGGGAAGAAAGGGAGAAAAGGAATGACAGAGACGGTATGCGGATGCAGAGAAAAGGAGTAGATGAGATAGGCAGTGTTAGGAGACTAAAGGAGGAAGATAATGCTCCCAGGCAAGAGAGAGAGATGGAAGAAGACCGGGAGAGAGAGAGAGAGAGAGAATAGGGAGGGAGGAATGAGGGAGTGAATACAAACATCATGTACTGTCTCTCTCTCTCTCTCTCTCTTCCTCCCAGCTTCCAGTCACATCCTCTCCCAGAGGGAACTACAAGAGATCGATCCCCAACCATCGCCCATAAGCCCGGTAGTTGCGGGACTGTCTTGACAACTCCTGAACGGCACTGATAAGCCAGCCACGTCATAAGACTCCAGCACTATAAGTGTCTACTTGGGAAATAGAACATCTGACTTTATTATCACTTTATAGGGTGAAAAGAAAAGCCAAGATTGTTGGGCTAGTAGTACTCTCAGGGTGAATCCAAGCACAGTGTAAACTATTTCCGATATAAAATAATGAATATGAAACTATTTATAATTCAAAATAATGTAAAATGTAACCAGGGGAGGATTGTTATCCAGAAATTGAACAAAGTTACGTACCTAAGGTTTAAATTATGTATTACTGTAATCGGTATTACATTACTATATTAAATATTGTAATATCTTATAGCGAGAGAGATAAAATTTAACTTTTATCAAAACGAAAAATGTATTATTTCTATTAAAAGAGTAGGAGACATACATTGATACATATGGAAAATTCAAGAAATAAATTTAAAATTAATCATAACCTATTCCAATGCCTTTCAAAAACTGGCACCAACACAATTATTTTATACATATTGTTGTACATTAAAAAATCAAAGATAATTTTTCCAGTAATTACTCTATTTATGAAAGTTTTTGAGTAAATTTCAGCTTAAATATTTAAGGAAAAAATATTTTGCTAGAGCAATTTGATAATGGCTTAATTTGTATTAATTTCCATTAATGGATAAACCTTCTATGTTTACCTCAATGACAATATGGCAGGCAATACCAGAAGTTGCAAATACAAAATAAATATTTGGAAAAAAAAAATGTAAAACATTCATTGGCACATTAACTTTTTTTTGCAAATCAACTACTAGGGTCATTATTGCCTGTATCGAATAGGAGTTAAGAGGAGAACAGAGGTCCGAAAAAAGGACTCAAACGGTGACGACACCCCCCGGGTGGACCCTAGAGGTGGCACCACCCGAACTTCATATAATAAAAGTCAATCATCTTATAATAAGATATTTTAGTGACAACTCTAGTAAATTTAACGTAAAATAAATAAATAACTTTTAAGAGAACACTAATGATTTTACACTGGTATTCATAATGAAATTTTTTCATCACGACGATAATTTGTATGTGGGCCAAGAAAATACTTATATTCTTATAAAATAAAAATTAAAAAACCCAAATTACTAAATTGAGAAGGTAGAGCCTTGGGACAAGTAAGACAAGAATGGATTAGTAAGTGGAGTATGTCGAGAGCGCCCACACCCAACCCCCATATCTTGGCTGGAGAGCAGAGCACTCTGGCGGGAGTGGGCGCTTGATACGAAAGCGGGGGTGTGGTGCCCTGCAATATTCACCCCTAACGACCCTTGACCTTCTACAGGACGCGTTATCCCAGTCTGGGTCATACAGCCGTACGACAACAACGAGGCGATAGGTAGACAAATCCCAACTTTAAATATAAAAATAGTACAAAAATATCAGTGAAATTAAATTGATTGAAAGGAGTTGGAGAACTAAAAGGTTATTCTCACTACCAATAAATATAGAACTATCATACCTTCTATTATCCGTTTGCAGAAACCAATGAAGACGGATAATAGAAGGTATGATAGTTAGAGAACTAGTTGAAATTTTAACTTTAAAAAAGTATATACATTTAATATGTACAAATACACGCATTCGTGTTAGGCATTCAAGCCTAACTACAACACTTCCTTTTAGTTATTACTCCTTAAAACTTCCTACATAATGTACTGAAACCGGTTTTATGGACTAATAGTTATACCTAAGGGTTTCTTAAAAAGATATTCATAAAATAAAATAAAAACTACATTTTAAAAGAAATCATAGCCGTTATAAGTTGTTAAGTCTTCAATCCTCCCTTAATGAGACTTAAAAGCAAACAAAAATTGAGATTTAATTGATTTGATATTTTATGACTAGGAAAGCAGCACAATCTTCAGGCCAGTCGTTTAAACTAAAAGAATAACCTAAGGAATTTATATAAAAACCAATGTAAGAGAAATATATTGTCTAATTTATTCAATAACTCATATTCTTGTATGTTTCTCTTAAATAAACAATTATTTTTCTGATTAACATAAAAATTCTACGAAATTATAAGTAAGAAGCCAGAAACTCAAGTAGAATATGGTAAATCATAAATGAAATTCAACTCTAAAGCACAAGGAATCCTCTTAAATCCGACAGCAGTGCCTTCATCTCATAAATAAAAATGAACACACCATCACGCCCCCGAAAATTGTCCACAGTCAAAGTAATAAGATCTCTTTTTCCAAAGAAAATACAGAGATACAAACAACACAAACAAATAGTAGTAGATGTTTATTTGTTGTTGTTGTTCGGTCAAGGTAGATCCAAAATATACAATTTAATAATAATGTGTATTTTTTTATTAACTGCCGACGTTTCGGCTTATATTATAAGCCATCTTCAAGGCTGTTGAAACACATCTTTCTACACAGATGATAATTTTTTTTTTACCACTACATTTTATATCACATTACTTTTATTTATGGCAGTTCTATGTGATAAAAACGTAAATCATTTAATATTCTTATGATTTTCTAATGACATTGAATTTTCTGAAGATGGCTTATATATAATGTAAGCCGAAAGGTTGGGAGATAATCGAAAATACACTTGTTGTAATGTGAAAAATTGTAAAAATGTCTACTAATAATCTCTACAGTCAAAAACTGTCCATTTGAACAAATTAATACTCTTTCTTATTATTTACATATTAGGGAAAAAAATGAAATTAGAACAAAATTGTAGATGTGCACATTTGTGCTCTCTCTCTCTCTCTCTCTCTCTCTCTCTATATATATATATATATATATCTTTCTCTCACTCCCTCCCTCTACCACTCCCTCTCTCTCAACCACTTTCTCAATCAAGAATTTCAAACATTACTAAAAGATTGCTTGTTTAAGGTTAATTAGTTATATTAACTACCACTATCATTTAAATAAATTTAATTGAAAAAATATTTGAAAGCTTAATAATGCATTTAAAATAGATTTTGATGGATTACATTATAAACTATATATATAGTTTGTCGTAAGCTAGTAAGAATAGAGTAAAGGAAGCTAGATCGTAGCAGATAAAGCGAAGAAGTTATTATTCTTCAGGGAAGGTAAATAAGAGACAAGGGAGGGGTTGTGTAAGGCTATATCCCTTTATCCAGCCAATCAGGAACAGGCAAACTGAATTGAACGAGGGCGAGCTTAGAAGAGAGGGAGATTACAATGCAGAAGGGCAACTGACGTGACAGGGGCGTTGCATTGTTGGAACAAGTGCATCTAACCTTGCAGAAGCTTGGAATTATCTGCGAGAATGGCAGAACCCTTGGGGAGGGGAGCCTCTCACCTAATGTAAAAGTGAGACAAGGGGATTTCCACACAGGGCATACGGCAGCGGGACAAAACGTCCAGTGCGTACACACACACAGAGAGGGACTGAAGCCATTCATAGATTCAGGAAAACCGGGTCGAACTGAGAGGTGAAGAGGTGAAATATGGCAGACCAACCGTTCCTCCACCACATGCTCCCCCGTGGCTTTGCAACAGAACGGTTGCGACACAGTGCACTGCATATCATCCCTTACTGCCTCATGGTGGATATACAGAAACCAAGTAATCCATCAATAGTTGGGATTCGGTAAGAAAGGCATTAAGAAATATGTTTTTTTGCGGATTAATTAAAAAGAATATGAGGTTTAATGCAAATATATAGGCATGAAATGAAAGCCATCTTCAGGGATTACAATTGTGGCTGAGAGTGTTTATCAAGCCAGGGCAAGAGGATGATGTAAAATAAAAATAGATACCTTCATTGGCCTGATCTGACAACCCTCACACCCATGATCGTCAAGCAACTGGCGATGGCAAGCACTGAAGATGACTAGCATTGCAGAATTGCGAGACGTATATAGTCAAGAACCCACAAGAACAGAAGCCCTTGTTTAAACATCCTACAGCTTTCAACAAGAATGGGGGTGGGAGAAGACTAAATATAGAAATTGTTATATTTTTCATATTTTATCATAAAAAAATAATTTTTGATTATAATAAGAACAATATAACAATAATTAATACATAATATATTAAAATTATTATCGATAAAATAGTTACAAATAATAACATATTAAGGAAGTTATTTAAAATATTTAGGCACTTTAGTCCAGTGTTTATGGTAGTGGGCTCAGGAGAGAATGTTCTCAGTCTCAACACCTACAGATCATAGTCAGTTTTTTTTTCTAAGGGTCACCATCCATCATTAATCGGCGAAACCGAACCAACATCAAGCGAACGGTGTTTTGACCACACACCTTCTCTAGTGTGAGTTAATAATCACGCCATAGAATGTGTTTTCCTTCTAGATGTCTAAGACCTACAATTACATCGTATATATGTGTGTGTGTGTGTGTGTGTGCGTGTGTGTGTGTNTGTGTGTGTGTGTGTGTGTGTGTGTGTGTGTGTGTGTGTGTGTGTGTGTGTGTGTGTGTGTGTGTGTGTGTGTGTGTGTGTGTGTGTGTGTGTGTGTGTGTGTGTGTGTGTGTGTGTGTGTGTGTGTGTGTGTGTGTGTGTGTGTGTGTGTGTGTGTGTGTGTGTGTGTGTGTGTGTGTGTGTGTGTGTGTGTGTGTTTTCAATTGAGTATCAAGGAAGAATGAGCAGCCCACAGTCAGAGCAGTTTCTGTAACTTAATTTGACCTTAAAGGTTTGCAGAATTAAACAAGCCAATTGTACTTATTTCTAACCATCTTTATTTCTAATTTATTTCTAATAAAAACAGGAATAGATACTTGGTATCAGCTTTGTTTACATAGATCCTACATGACAAATTTTATTAATAAATATATTTGTTTTTTAAATCCTCTACATATGAAAGTATTATGAAATAAAAGACACTTAAGGCTTCAATGAAACCATGAATATTTTCATATAGTGGCTAGTGGTCCGCTAAAGTGTTTTATGATAATATTGTTAATTATTTTTATGGTTTTTTTTTTTTAAATTTATCTGTTACTTTTTTTCACTTAAAAAAATTTAAATCTTTAACTTATGTACTAGTAATTTAATAAAAACCTATAGGTATAATAAAATTGTCAGAAAAAACATTCTAATATTTTAAACTCCATACAATTACCAGTGACCCATCATATAACTCACACAAATAAAGTAAGTATTAAAGAACAAAAATCCAAATCTAAATAGAAATTTTATGTCAGAAAAAACATTCTAATATTTTAAACTCTATACAATAACTAGTGACCCATCATATAACATGCAACACAAATTTTGCTCTATAAAGAAGAAAACAAATTATTTAAATTGAAAAGAGACTGGATATAAAGGGGGGGGGGTCAAATCGCGACCTCTGCCCCACCCACTGACCCCGCCCACAGGTCCCTACCCACGTTTTCAGGGGAAATACAATTAATTACCTCACCCTTATCAGAGCCGGCACAATATTAGAGAGAGTGGGGATTCTGCTCGCTTTGAATCCTCCTGGACAATTAGAAAGAAAGCTACAATAAACTAATCGATAATACACCCCCACAGACCTTTAAATTTCTTTTATTCTCTCAGAGGGAATACCGTCAATGGCAGTAGAGAATGAAAGACAGTTAATTTGCCCGAAATATAATCCCTACAATATTATTTGTCCATTGTGACGCTCGCCCTACGTGGGCTGTATTCAGTATTCGCAATCCACTGGTATAGAGTTACAAAATTCATTTAGTGTAAAACATCATTTGACTTGTAATACAATCTATGAAGCCCTATAAGTATTACTTTTTTCTAATAAATCTTTTATATAAGTTTGCTATTACATATTCATTTTTAATATTAGTATTGTTGATACAAGTATTAAATCTCGGATTTATATCCAAGGTCAAAATATGCTAAGTTACTTAGCATACACAAATCTATAGATAATAGTAAAAGTTATAGGATTACAATAGAGGAAAATATATATATATATATATATATATATATACAATTTATACTTAAGTATATTTCATTGTTATCTACCGTCATTAGGCAATGGCTTGGTTCCTTGGAATGGGTATCAAAGAACAACAAAATGCATTTCAACAAAATGGTGATGACTCGAGACAAGTAGTAATTCGAAGGTCCGAGATCTGTACTATACGGTAAATGAGGCAGGACTTCGAACCCGTGAAGTACTTGAAACTTTTATTTGGTTCGACGGGAAGTGAGAAGACGAACATTATTATTTTGCTGGCATAAAACTCCTTTTCGTTTGATCAAAGCAGGATAACGCTCAGATAAAATCGCGTACGACATTTCCACTGTTCAGAATTCAGAGAGACACCATCATGAGTAAATTCGTGACATATAACACCTTCAAAATTCCCCCCAAAAATGCAAAGCATGAATTTTATTTCAAATGGCTCCTTTGCAGCAACCGGAAAAGCAGTTTGACTGCGATATACCCATTGAAACAAATAATTAACCTGAGACCTTTTTTTAAAGAAATGGAATGCGATTTTACTAACTTAGAGATTGCTCTAAAGGGATTATAAAGTACCAAATAAGATGGATTAAAACATCTACAGCCCTTTGGAATCTTAAATAAAAAATTATTTATTATACATTTTTCATATATAAA
>KZ809233.1:74422-87987 GCA_000696205.2 Oncopeltus fasciatus | reverse complement strand
GGGACTCCCTGCGATGAGGTAGAGGTAAGACCCCGAGAGCTGCTACCTTGATCCAAAGAGGTATATATAATATATATATGAAAAAGGAAACGAAATATATATATATATGTATATATACATGACTTCCCTCTGACAAAATATGTTCACTAAATTTAATATTTGAGTTTCATTTTTGTTTCTTAAATTATTTAATTCGTTCATTAATGTGTGAATAATTTGGAAGCAAAGGATCCATCCGAATTGAATAATCGTAAATAAACTTTCTATTAATAGTGCTGTGAATAAATTCTAGCAGTAGAAATTTATTTTCCAACATTTATGATCTGTAACATTTGTACGATAGGGGCGTAATAACGAAGATGTTGGAAGGAATGCACAAGGAGGACTAGCGCCCTCCTCCACCTCGTCTTGTGTAGAGCCATATACTCCAAGAGCGAACTAGTCATGTACTTTAATGTATGTCAATCTTCAATTGGAAATCCGTCAAGTTGACGCAGCTTCTGCGTAATGGACCTGTCTTCTCGACATCTGCTACAGTATATCTTAAGATATCTGTAAGAACCTTTCTTAATGTATTTATTAACTCGCTTTGGGTATTTTTTTTAAATTTTTTCTGCGGTTATCTTAGTACCATACATTATACTGGCTTCAGGTGATCCATCTATATTCCTCTATGGCTTTTAGATATTCAGATAATAGAGTTCCATTTGATATACTTTTAAATTTAAATTAAATATACAAAATAATGCAAATTTTCTAACCTTGAGGTATCTCTAATTTTGGAATTCCTTCTTCAGCATCAAAACAATACAATACGGAACTGGCTACTTCTCTTTGGTTATAAGTAAATAGGTAAATACAGAAGGTCAGAGGTTCATGAAAGCACTGTTGATAAAGATCTTTTATCTCAATATTTTTCTTGCATTCATTGAAAGGAACGCGGAACATATAACACCTCCTCGAACCGATGAGCAGATTACCTTTGCAGTTCTGGAGAAGGTTACTGGAGTCCTCGGCCCCTGACAAAAAGCCCTCTGGAAGGGATATAAAGAGCGACGAAGGGCGGGGTGGGGAGAGGCTCGAGGTATTAATATGAAAGCTATTGAACAATTCATAATGAAAGTCTAACTACAACTCCCTCGGGCCAACTTGGAGCCCAGCCTCGCCCGGATTCAATTATAAATTAAATATTTAACATTAGGGAACCAAGCAAAAACTAGGCTCAATAATTCAGTACAAGCCTTATTTACACTCTTCTCTTATTTTCTTCCAACCTTCGTCCCAACAACAAATATATACCATCCTTTAGGCATTTCTTTGTACCTTATTCAAAACTTATCTCCCTCCTGCCTGTTTTACTTCTGCAGCTCTTTATTTATAATGTACCTACTACAAAAGCTCTGCGAATTTTCTTCACAAACGTTCTTCTATCAAGCGGTGGCCTTGTTGTAAGTACTGCTGGCTTGTTTCGGGATATAAGTCACATACGTACTCATAATCTCTCTTTCTCTCACTCTATATTGATCCTCCTCTCCATTACCTCTTTCCTCATTTTAATCCCTGCTTATTAACCTTATAATTCTTCTCCTTCCTTTCATTTCTTTGTTTTTTTTTTACCACCTATACAATCGTTAGGTCCACAGGAGAGGGGCTATTCAGAGGTATCTACCCTATTTTAAACCCCCTATTGGTATTCAACATATTTATTTACCGTTTCTTCTTCCGGTGGACTTGACACGGTCCAACCCGGAAGAAGAAACGGTAAACACAGCTGACGACCGTCGAAGCCTACGTGAACATTCAACAAATTTTTATTTTTCGGTAAATGCCTGCCTGCTCGGAGTCGAATTCTAATCCTATCAACCTTGGAATTTACTCACCTAGAGAATGCCTATTTAAATACATTTTAGTTCCCTTTTTTGTCTTATCTCTACCATTTCTACCTCAAATGGATGATTTCCAAATTCACATTGTTACATAATTTTATTAAATATTTTATAACTATAATAAAGAATGTTCAAAAGGAGAGTTTTGGACCGTATAGGTAGTACACTATATTAGTATAGAGAATTATTGTTGGGGTTCGGTCAAGCATGATCCGAAAAATCTCTCTACTAAAACGCAGACATGAATATTTGATTCAGGTGGCAAGACGTCCCATCTCACCTTCATGTAAAATGGTTACATCTTATAATCTTATGCATTGTAACCCGAAACGTCCACAAATAATTTAAAAAAAAAAATTTTTTAAGCAGTTTTTTTTTGGATCAACCTTGACCGAACCTCAACAAAAATTATCCACTAATTTCCTTAATAAGTATTTTCCGCATAATTTTTATAAGANCAGCTGACGACCGTCGAAGCCTACGTGAACATTCAACAAATTTTTATTTTTCGGTAAATGCCTGCCTGCTCGGAGTCGAATTCTAATCCTATCAACCTTGGAATTTACTCACCTAGAGAATGCCTATTTAAATACATTTTAGTTCCCTTTTTTGTCTTATCTCTACCATTTCTACCTCAAATGGATGATTTCCAAATTCACATTGTTACATAATTTTATTAAATATTTTATAACTATAATAAAGAATGTTCAAAAGGAGAGTTTTGGACCGTAGAGATTATTATTAGAGAATTTGTTAGGGTTCGGTCAAGATTGATAAATAAAAAAAATATTACATTGTAAATCATCTTTAGGGCTATAATGAAGGCGAGAGGGGGACAAGTCGCCTAGATCCAATCTTCATGACTGGCCAATAAAGGTCTTAGTCTGTCCCCTCTCACCTTCTTAATAGCCTTGAAGATGGCTTACAATGCTAGCCGAAACGTCGGCAGATAATAAATAATACAGTTTTTGTAAGAAGTAAACTTGTGAGTTTTTTTGGGGGTGTTTTTAAAATTCTCCCGAATGAATAAACGATTTGCATGTTATATATATCCAAGATTTAGGTCATATTTTACCAGTAAGATAGGTTTTCGTGTGGTTAATACATGTCATACGAGTAAAAAATTACATTAGAAGTACAGAATGATGATTTGTCTACTCAAAATTGACTTTCTTCAAATGTTTGAGCCAAACTTTTCCCTGGGCAAATGAAGATTATTAATTGAATCTTATGTAACAAGGTTCCAAAATTAGAATTCTGTTTCTAAATTCTCCAGAGAACCATAAAAAGAAAAAAAAAAGGTTGATTAGAATTCTTCCAGCTGATAAAAGAAATATATCCGAATATATATTGAAGGAAACCCCAAATGCTCACTTTAATGGATAATTACCGGCACCCAACTGTAAGGGGTTGGGGTCTGGTTGAGGTCTATATTTCATCGAGGTGTTAAAGCCAACAAAGAGATAAGCCACTGGGAAAATAAATAGTATAAATTTAACGAAGGTTTTGTCCTGTTTCCTCGACTCCATTATAACACTCCTTTATTCCCATTGTTAGCCTGATAATTCAATCGGTTTCCGAACTTGGTTCTCCACCACCATTGTCCATCAAAGTTGGCGACCCCTGCCCCCTCCCAGCAGAACAACTGTTGTTCCTTTTTNACAAAAAAAAAAAAAAAAAAAAGAAATAAAAGGAGAGTGGGGTGTTTTGATTGGAGCGCGGTGGGCCACCCTCTCGGTTTTTTGAATACAGTCCAAGACCTTTATTGGCCTCAAAGCTGCTGTTGGCGCGCGGGGGCAGTTTGTAGAATAAATCTACAGGAAGGCGCCCTCTCTCCCCAACAATGCTAACTACAGATCGCAGCCCGACCAGAGCTGCCGATACCCTCCCAACAATACTGTTTCTCTCGACCACTCTTCTCACCGCAAAAAATGTAGTCCTCTCCTACCCCTAGTTCTTTCGCCTTTTGACGTCTCTGTGTTTTTTCTACGTGTCTTCCTAATTTCCCTTTCTCTCATCCCCTAATCTCGACGGTTGACTTTCCTACGTCTTTGGTGTCTTCGTTAATCGGTGCATTTAACATTTTTCTTTACCTTAATCTCCATCAATCTATCGTCTACCATACTATACGAAATATAAATTATCTTTTCTTTTTTACTATTTACCCACTTTGTTTTTATTATTTATACTGACCTATATTTTTCTACTCACCGCTACTTAATCTCTAAGTAGGGTAAATAAGCCTTTCCTGGCACACACAAATGGGGAAAATGGCGGACACCATGGTTTCCCGCCAAAACTTCTTACATCTGAGCCTACCTCTTTGGATCAAGGTTGCAGCGGTCAGGGTCTTACCGCTATGTCTACCTCATCGCTGGTGACGACAGAGTAGCGCATTTTTCACAGGTCCGTAGATATTTTAGCGAATTTCCTACCTGACGTCATAGAAGCGACTTATCCCGCAGGGGGCCCCTAAAGATGTTAGCGAATTTCCTATCTTATAGCTTCTGATGTCGTAGAAGCGACCTACCCCACAGGGGGCCCCTAAAGATTTTAGCGATTTTTTTTGTAACCATAGCATAACCTATTTAGGCGAATTTCTTTGTAACCCTAACATAACCTACCCTGGTGGATTTCCTTGTAACTATAATATAACCTACCCAAGCGAATTTTCTTGTAACCCTGATGTATCTCCTGTTTCTACTCAATGTTTGTCCTACCTCAAATTCTCAGCGGGTGATTTCTTTATGGGAATCTGCCAAAAAGACTTCACTTGATAAGGCTCCACACACAAATGGGGAAAAATTCGGAAAAATTCTGTAGAGAAAAATTCGTGCGAATGAACATAACAGTTACTGCTTATCGCTAAACTCTTGTATTTATCATTAGTGCCCAAAAAGAAGCAGTATCTTAAACTCAGTGAACTACAATCTGTTGGACTGAACATGCAAGAAAACCGGTTTCTTGTATCTCGTGTATCTAAGTAGATTCCTGTAAGAAAACAAATTTAGTCAAGTTGCGACCATGACGAAAATGGAAAAATTATCGATACTCAACGATACTATATTAGAGAAGCAAAAATGTATGTGTGTGTGTGTGTGGGTGGGTGGGTTGGTGTCATTAACAATAACTGCGATCTTATGTCCCCAATATTTAAAATAAAGAAATGAAATTCTGTTTTTGCGCTACTTTTTTTAAAACTCTAAGATGAACTTATTCTTACAACATGGAAGCTTTAATTTGTAGTATTTAATATTTATATTACATACCATTTTTTGATAAAATATATAGTCAAATAGATAGCCAATAATTTAAATTTGTGAAATGGAGGACCTCCCTCTTTTAAAATATACAAACATAAATTCTGAATTAGGAAAAAGGTTTTTAAATTGTAAAACAGATTAATTTTTAGTTAAAATCGGATGAGGTGGAAAAGGAGTGTAGAGAATCATATGATTGAATAATCCTAAACATCTCCGTTGTCATAATTCTTATGAGAAAGTGTATTAACATAAGTAAGAAGGAATTAGGAGAATTTAATGCCTGCCGCACCCCTCCACTACCCGTCGGAATAGAGTCAGCCCCTGCGACATTACCTTCTCCCTTTATAATTCTTTTTGGTTTTTAATTTTCAATATGTCATTATTTCTTCTATGTTTGTCTTTAACGAATCTTGGGAAATCAGCATAGCTCCTGATCTTCATCGATGCACCGTAAACTATGCCAATTTTCCATGATTTATTGAACATAAGAAGAACCCGATTTTGTATTTTTAATCCGTTAGATAAGTCCGTCAATGGTTCAAGTCGGTCGTGTAGAAGGGGGAAGTAAAGAGTGACAACAAAAAAATATTAAGAACATTATTATTATTACATTAAGAGAAAAAAATGTACAATATAATATGTGTAAAATGTAATTGTCTAAAATTTATCTTCTATAAAACGTTTAAGAAGAACTCATATTCAGGGTATAATTGGATGGAGAGTTTGGACTTATACTTCAAATCGATAAGTAAATTAATTTCAATTCCTCTTTAATAAAAAATGTGGAATTGGCTTAGTTTACGCTGCTCCTAGGAGATGGTCTATTTTTCATTTCCGAGGATCTACCCTGATTTTTCGCAAATCTTCTTTGAATGGGAGGGCCGGTTGGTTGTAGTCCGATGTCGGCGAGCAAACGAACTCCAAAGTTCGGGATAGGCATCTATCGTTCTCCCACTTTCTCCTGTGAGATTTATTAAATAAAGAGATCGCCATTAAAGGGCAGTCGTGAGCCCTATGTAAAGACAGGAATGGGAGTACTAACTAGAGAGTGACACTGCTCGCTGAGGGGACGCCCGCTGCTGTAGGCGCGACCCTTGGGTGCGAAGGACACAGTGTTGGGGCAGGCGGGGGGAGCAACAAGTGTCACCTTACTCTTCCAGAAAAATGTGGCAGACGACCTCAGGGACCCCGGCCGCCGCGAGACACCTGCCTAGACTCCGTGAGCCGCCCGCAAGAGGCTATCTTTCCCGTACTTTATACGATAGCTAGCTGTTCAGGAAACCCTCCCGGCGATCTGTCTATGAGAGATTGCAACAGATACCCCATCACACAGGAGCTGCGTATAACCAAGCGAATTTTCCAATGATCCAGCTGAATATTGAGCAGTTTGTGCTTTCAATGTCATGTGGACTACACTCATGGCACTTGGATTTCTATAAGTGTGTTTGAAATTGAAGTCAGACATCTTTTTTGGATTCCAGCTACAGCAATATTCATTTAAATGCCTTTGGTAAGTAGTTTAAAATGATCATTTAAAATTAATAGCTGTCAGCTAGTGACTTGACGTACTAGCAAATATAAAAGATACGGCATTTGAGTGAGGGAATTGTAACTATATACTGGACTTGATTGTTATAATAAAACGTGATGCACAACATTACAATAATCACTCAAAAATATTGACTGAAAGATATGTATATTGATACAAAATTATTATTGCATCAAATGATATTCAAATAAAGATTTAATTTATTAATTGTATAGGAAAAAACTTAAGCCGTCTCCAGAGTTTCTCTCAAAGGTATATGTTATTTGAGACAGCGCTACGAGACGTCATAGAGGATCTGTATGGGTCTCCCAAACCTGACACAATAAGTTATTAATAATCTTTAATTAGAACTAAGCAGAGGCTGTTTAGAATAGGGTGGCTATAAATTGATAGCCCTGCTACCATAAACCTAAGTAATTTATAGGGAGGTTTTTAAAAAAAAAAAAAATACTCTTTCAACTAAACTCACTAGTGAGTTCTGCACTCATTAATAAATAGACATTATTCAGTGCAGTACAGACTTCTTTATAGAAATGTCCATTTGTCTTTGTCACCACAACCAACATAGTCTATGAGCTTTAGATTGAGCTTACTTATATAGTATAAGTCACTAATGAAGTATATATATATATTGTGCATACCTGCACTTCAATGCAATTTTTGTCCTCCTTTTTTTTAAATAAAATTTTATTTATTTATTACTTTCTCTTAAATAAAAACATTTTGTAATTTGATAACAATGAAATTAAAAATGACATTTTATGTCAATCACATGTGGGGAAAAGGTGACCAATGACACCAGTCTCAAATTATTTACTGACTATGTCCGCAGTAGGTCACGGGGCCATCTTCGTTGATTAACTGTTTACCATCAAAATTGCATCTTAAGAAGAATTATCTTTTGTTGTTTTTTGTGAATTTCGATGAGATGAAGCCATTTAGTCCTTTTAATGATAGATTTTTGAAATTTTTTTTTCAACAATCAGTCATTCACTAAAATTATATATAAATATACGTCTATCAAAGCTATACAGGTCACAGTTTTTAGTATTTCTCAATGAAATTCGGCATTTAGATATTAAATAAAAAACGAAAGGCTAAGTTTGTTATTGAGAAAAATCAGATCAATAGGAGTGGGGGATTTTTTATCTCCAACCTTTCCGAAGAAATGAAGGAATCCCTCATTAAAACTTTCCCTAAATCTGAAACTCGTTTTTTCACTATTAATAAACTCATGTCTGTACAATCCTCTCGAAAACCCCACCCCCCTTCGTAATGTCGTTTATAAAGTTAATTTTTGAAACCATAGATCATAAATCGGTCGAAGCAATAACCCTTTTTCCCCCATAGAATCGACTTATACAAAAACGTCATTTACTCAAAACAAATAAAATCTGGGCGATCACACATTTGACTCTGATAACTTTACTATACATTCAAGTGAACCCTATGAAGTCCTACTATTCGAAACCGTACACACCAACTTACTGGAGAATACATTTAAGGACAGAACCGATATAGAACACATTTCAACTTTTTCTAATAATTTCAAAATTTTGAAAATTCTTATGCCCTTTCATAAACATATTCTTCTTATCTCTGCACCCATTGATTTCTCACACATATCACATACCTACATTTTTCCTTACCTCTTACCAGCTACTATTTCTTTGAATCTTACCGCTTCCCCCCTCTATCCTGTTTGTTACTATAGCTCTACTTCACCTCACTTCCCCATAACTTGGTAATGCAAATGTATCTATTTTGGCCATAGCTCTCCATTCGCCCATATGATAGAAAGATCTGGTGATTAAAAAAAAAATAATAAAGAGAAAAAGAAATATAAAATATATAAATATTACTCCTTTAGGGAACGTTGTGACATAATTAATTTTTTTTCAATTCAAAGCATGGCTTATTCATAGACATCTTAGAGATTCCTGTACCATACACAAAATGAATTGTAAGCAAATTAAAGCAACGAGAAGACTATTCAAGAGGAAGATACAAAAGTTTTTTTTCCTGCTTTAGTTATATGTAATTAAGGGTTTGTAAATCATAATTGTACTTATATGTTGTAATATTTTTAATTAATTTCGATTAAGTTTTAGAAGTTACACCTGAGTTTTGTGGCAACGCTACATATTTCCTCACTCCCTACTTCAATTAATAAATATTTCTATTTCTCAGATATTGCATTTAGCTGGTATAATATAGTTATATATAACTAACTTAACCAGTAATTAGTATAATGATTAGTATATAACTTGACGTATGCGAGATGAACTTGACATAAACATCTTTGTTATCCTAATCTAATCTGCCTTCTAGATATTAGGTTTTATTAATCAATTAACGCTAATACATATGGAAAATCAACATCAGGCCGGAACAACAAGATTATTAATTTTCAGGTATTGATTAATTAATTAATCCGAAATCTGAGCTCATTAAATCACATTCCTATCGGAAATTGTTATTGTTGTTGATTGGCTGCTGGGAGGGGGCAGAAGATGAGTTGGCTTTTGAGAAGGTGGTGTCACTCTCTCTTGCTTGTTGTGTGTCCAAAATTAATTATTTCAATCGCTTATTTTAATAAATAGTTTTAAATTAATATGGAAGGAATGCACAAGGAGGACTAGCGCCCTCCTCCACCTCGTCTTGTGTAGAGCCATATACTCCAAGAGCGAACTAGTCATGTACTTTAATGTATGTCAATCTTCAATTGGAAATCCGTCAAGTTGACGCAGCTTCTGCGTAATGGACATGTCTTCTCGACATCTGCTACAGTATATCTTAAGATATCTGTAAGAACCTTTCTTAATGTATTTATTAACTCGCTTTGGGTATTTTTTTTAAATTTTNATTGTTATCAATTTATAAAATGTTTTTATTTAACAGAATGTAATAAATAAGTAAAAGTTTATTAATAAAATTTATCGAAAAAAAAGGTTTAATAATCTAGTACTCAATTGTTTTTTTTTTCAGTGATTAAGTATACTCAGCCCCATTTGGGTACCATTCTATATTTATTTATTTAAAACGATATACTGTTCTCTTTTGTGCCGTAGGTCGTGAAGGTCTTGACCCCGTAATGGGTCTGTGTTACGTAATGGGGCTAGTTTGGTTTAAATATATTTTTTAAAGGGGTAAATGTAAGATATAATATCGTATAAAATTGGTAGAAATTGAAGGTATATAGCTAGAGGTCAGAGAGAGATCTGTTCGACCAAGTTAAAGTACTGAATATTATGCGTCGGACTTGAAAAATAAGTGTGAACTGTGAAGGTTCGTGGCCATTTCTCATTTATTTCCCCCAACTGTGATTGCTGGAGAACCTCCTCCAGCAATCAGTTATATAGAAGCACTACAATTATTAATTATTATATATTATTTATTATGTAATTATTTTAAAGAATAGGTGAAAAGTTCACTGAGAAGCATGAGGATAGACTATTAAGGATTGCCCACAAGGCAGGGTGATTTCTATTTGCTGTGCACGGGACTAAATTCAAGTAAAGTGATATGTTTCGATTAAAATAATTTAAGCAACTGAAGTGCATTGAGCAGAGAGTCACCTGTGGCCGGATTAAGTCGGCTGAGGGCACTTTGTTTGTACAACAAACATTTATTTGTGTCGGCAGTAAAATGGCGGGCCGACTGCCTCGGACGGAAGGTCAATCAAATAAATAAATAGCGCGGGGTGTGTGTATTTGTGAAGGTGATCTGGGTTTGATCCCCAGCACCAACAGCTGGCGCTGGCCTCACAAACTTCCACTGCTACCACTGCCACCAAAATAAGGTACACGGGGTTAACTGGCTGTGGAATTCAAAGGCCAATCTGTCTACAGCCTGCAGGTTGTAACTAACCTTCCCGATATTATTATTTTAAAGTAAGTCACGAAATAAAATGCTGCACATTTGTCATCAGTGAGTATTTACAGGATACATCCTATTGACTCCAACGAAATACCTAACTTTGAAGAAGGGTTCACTTGAATATAAAAACTGGAATAAATAAAGGGATTTCAATTATTTTCACTACTTCAAAGACATTTAATATAACAACTTTAAGAAAGCCAGTGACTCGAAAATCATAAGATTTTTTTTTTCACATTTTGAAGTGGGATTAATTAAATTTTATATAGATTCTTCTTTGAAAAATTTTCATTCCTAAAGACAATGGTAGAACAAAGATATTTAATTCTAGATGTTTATTTTTCTAACAAAAAAAAAGTCTAATAATGATATCTACAGTCAAATAAACTCTCCAGATTACATTCTTGATCTATATTCCATAATAATATAATAATATAAGCTATAGTAACAAAGTAAAGTTTTATTCAGGAATCTATCTTTCAAGTTAGAAAAGGCAATGAAGGTTAAAGGCACAATAACTCAAGCTGACTCTAGAGTGCCCGGAGGAATGAATTTGAAGGGCAACTATTAACACCTATAATATAGAATTCATTTTTTTGAATGAAGAATTTTTTCTCTAGATAAACCTTTTTCTTCCCCATAGTACGGTTATTACCTGGATACCTATAGCAGTAAATTTGTTTCTTATCAACCTTTATTCAGTTTTAGACACGAAAAAACTTTTTTAAGAAAGGGGACAAAAAAACCCACTGCAGTACCTCATTTTCCAAAGAATTGAACAGAAGTAATTCTACTAGCAATTCGTTCTTCTAAAAAGTATTTTATCAAGATTTAGTGATCCAAAACAAAGTAGCATCTAGATAATATATATTCATCAAAATTGGTGAAAGATTATAAGGAGGAATAAAATTATTTTGTCCGACCAAAAGTCAAGTTTGACTTATTGTTCTTACGCGGACAGAATTTACTGTGCTAAATTCCCGGAGAAAGTTGCAAACGTGCGTATCGAATACTTTTTATTTATGTATTTTTATTTTTATTTTTTTTTTACGACATTGCATTGTCGGTTTCTTACTCGCTAAACGATGCCTCAGAGACCGGACACACAAAGCAGCAAGCAGACAGACAGAGAGACGTACTGCCGGCATCCAGCTGCCTCTGATAGATTGCGAGCCCACACCTGTACTTCGGAAAAACACCACATAATGGGGCATATCCCCTCCACTACCCCCCCCCCCACTCGCACACCCTCCAGACATAATAAATACCGGCGCATAATACCCTCTGCTGAATAAGACCCCCGCATAAAATTGTCAAAGCTCAAAATTTAAAATGTCATTTTTTAATATCCGGCCATTCAGATTCGTGTCGCGCAAGACGCTAAATTAATAATTACGACCCCCCTCCCCTGGCGGTTTATCTCATGGCACGCAATCAGATATTTATTTACGTACACACCGGCTGGTGGAGTCACTTCACTCTGTCACCCAAGTCAATAAAATAAATAAAAAATTATTAATATCAAATTTAATATATCAATAAGTCATTTTGAAATATTCTTCTACTTATTCACAGTCGATAAAAATCAATTAACTCATGAACACAAATCGTGTTCAGGATATTCACTGCTGTCACTTTTAAAATGGGAGTCAAAAAAAAAGTTTATAACACATTCCAGAAAATAATATCCAGAAATTTTATTGACAATGCTCGAGGTGAAAATCCTTCGACAATTAACCTAGTTAAATTAAAAGTTCTCTAACTTCAATTTTTTGTTTCACCCAATTTGGTGTAGACATATTTTCAATTCACAATATCATGTGTGGGGCTAATAGAAGCATTCCTTTCCTGAATTTGCTTTTAAGGGAGTCTTACAAATTGGTAATTAGTGGTCGTGTGATGATTCTGACAGTGTTGACAAACTATAATTGGAAAGTAGAAGAAATAGGATGCTTCCCCATTCCCCCCCTACTTTTGCTGGTTTACATTTTATAAACATATCAACAAACTCTACTGTTCGTGCCCTATATTAAAAAGTCTTTATAGAGTGCTTTCAAAGTCAGTGCCTCATCCACAGTACTTTTGGCACAAATAACTGTAAATAAACATTAATCCCATGATTTTATCGATCTGATAACGAATAAGGATTTTTAAGAGACGGACTTCAGTAGATTTTGAAACTATTTATTAGACAGAGATATTTTCAGAGGGCAGATAAGATGATAAAGGGAAATAATGAACCTGGAAGAAAAATAGCCGATGATCGAATGCAATCAATAGTTCTTTAGGGATGTACATAACAGAATGAGGTATCACGGAAAACAAGAGCTGTTCCAGAGGAATTCCTTCTGTCTGGAGAATCAGTTCAGTACGACATATATCTAGTCCCTGTAACACGTCCTAGGGCTTCTTGTATGAGCAAGGGCACTTTGCCCCTATGGGTAATGGGAACCTTTGCGAGGTGTTATAGGCCTATGTGAGAGCTGAAGATTGGTGCAATGGTGGGAGCCTGGATCGACCCTTGGGAGATGTTAACGTCTTCAGCTGCCAATAGACGTCGCAGCCCTTATAACTAGCAGGACGTGTGAACTTACATGAAGCGCAGTTGGATCTCTGTTCTTCATGCGGTGGGCAAGCGTGATTGACCACATCTGAGTCCACCACACAATAACTTCTGGAGTTGTGCGGATTCTTTCTATTTTACATTGCTTTATTTCTAGTTCATAATTATTTGTATTGGAATATTTGAAACACATAATTACTAAATTCTGATGAGTTTTAAGAAAATATTTCTGAACAATAAAATACTGCTACCACTAAATGAAGCTGCAAAAATCATATACATTGACTGACTACAATTTAAATTTAATAAGAGACGCCAGAGTAGCTCAGGGGATCCGTTCGAGTCTCCCAATCCTGGCGTTGCGGGTTCAAATCCCGCCCAGAGCAGGCGCTTTTATCCATAAATAAATAAAGGCTTGTCCTGAG
>KZ809233.1:52762-70797 GCA_000696205.2 Oncopeltus fasciatus | reverse complement strand
AAGGGGTTCATGGAGCTTTTTTTTTTTATTCTTTTTTTTTTAATTATAAATATCCTTCTTAATATAACCTGTTTTTACCAAGTTCCATCATGACACTAAGAAGGATTACCAAATTCATTAGATTAATTTATTTGTAAGAAATATACTAAAAAAATATATATTTCACCTTGTCACCTTTGACCCGTATCGAAAGAATTTCAGATTGAAGCTATTCAATTATCTCAAGTAGGAAACGTTGTGATATGGTATTTTATTTTAATTAAAATAAGTACTAATCTCAAATTTCAAAAAATTTTGGTTCAAAGATTAGAAGAATATTTGTCAGGATGTTCTTATTTAAGTAAAAACCAAAATAAATTGGAAGCTACAAAACTATACTCCTCTGATCTAACGAATAGTCAGCGAATTTTATACTCGTTCCTTTTTCAATTTCTCAACCTTTTTAAATGTAGGAGTTCAGTACAGTCTGTCATTCCACAAGGTTAATCGCGACAAATAATTAGTCAGCTGTTAAACATGGGTGGAATTGTTTTTTTAAATATATTTATTTCTGAAGATAGTAGAATTTACATAACTGGGGCAAGATTTATTTAATAGCTGTAAAAACAATGAAGCAAGAGGCTTATTAAAAATAATTTATTATTTTTACTTTAAGATGGAGTTTTAAAAATTTATAAATATAAGAGGAGTTTTATAAATCTAACCTTCTTGGTTTGAAACCATTTTCTAAAGAGGTTTAGAAAATTTATATTCATTATTCCATTTTACTGATTAAATGTTGTCCAATATTCTGGTTTGTATAGATATTTTTCAATAAAACAAGACTAATCATTGCTTCACAGCATTGGTAAGCTGTAACTTATATATTAGATGTAACTATGTGTTTTTTTCTTTTTAAATATACGGGCTATGTTCAATCTGAAATCGACAACCATTACCTTTATGACCTTATAATGAATCTGAAAAAATATATTATAGGATATTGCAATAGAAAAAAACACAAATAAATAAAAAATAATTTTAGTACATTTTGTACTGACTTTAAATTTTAAAAGAACCATCATCGTTGTTTTAAGGATGAACTCATTCAAGGGGGAGAGTATTGCGTTTAAGTCAAATCCTGAGTGTGTGGGGAGTTGGAAGAGACAGAGTTCCAGGATATCGATCAATATGAAGAGGCGTCTAGAATTCATTTGAAAGTCTCATTTCTTCATTGCCGAGTTCATACAAATTATATCAGGCCTAGAAGCACATACTGCGAGGCCCTCTCTCGGTAGTAGTCTGCGGTATCAAATGATGCCGTTGAATTTCATTATCTCCAGAGTGAGCTAGGCGGAAGAAACTTTGCGGAATGAATAAGCCCCTCTCACTCCCCGGGCCGGATCAAAGGAGTGCAAAGGGATCTCATATGCGTCTTGCGGTGCGCACACTCGCGCAATACGCACTTATGATTAACATATTTTAACGTGTGCCCCCATCTACATAGAACATAACCCTCCTTCTACCGTCCCCACCCCGATGCACGATCCTCTCACTTGAAGACGACGTCCCTTGAAATCAGCCATAAAGGGCAGGGGAACATGGGGCCGCAGCCATGCGTTTTATGCAGGCCATTCGTTATGGTTCTATTGGAAGGACCCCATAAATATTTGAGCCGCATCATAATGCATGGGGGAATGGCGTACGAAAGTCGAAGCGGTGTGTGTGCACTATGGTGGTGAGTTACTGCTCCTTCTTATTCAGCGGATAGAGTGCCCGCTCCCATGGCGCTGTATCACTTTATTTTCATCTCGTTTTGTGCACTGTCCCAGCTCCAACAGCATCTTCCTTATCTTCGCGTCTTTCTCTCATCTTCTCGAGGAATTATTGCGGACAAGCTTGTCTTTGAGAGATATGTTACTTTAATTCCTATTGCCCCCACTCTGTTGCGATCCTATATCCTAGAAGAGGTTCTTCTGTCGTGAAAAGTAAGTTCATTAACAAAAACATAATGTGCAAATAACATAATTATCTTACTTAATTTATTAAAATGAATAATTTTGTAAATAGGCTTTTATTTGAGATTTTTTTTAATCAAAATTACATACATCACTAAATTTCGTTAATGTACAAAAACCGGGCGCTTTTTTGATCCTGTCTCTTATGACAGTCTAATAGATCCATTTGCTTTAATTTTTAAATTTTGGTCCACAAAAACTCCAGTTGAACCAAAAATCCTTTTCTTATTCATTTATTTATTTTATACATAAAAGGAAAAAACCTTTCGTCACGAATTTCATCAGAGCCATTAAAGCCGTTGATGAGTTATTTTTGTCGGTAAATAACATTTTATTATCAGTGTTTATAATTACAAAATATATTTAATTACTTAGTGTAATGAAGGAAAGAACATGTATCCACCCTATACTAAACCTACATAACACTGAACATGTATGCGAAAAAGGGCGTCGATCGTGTAAAGCCCGATTTTAAAAATAAAGAATTCTAAGGTTTATTTGTCAAATGTTGTAACAAATATAATAAATAAATTAGTGGNAACGGTTTTGGAATCTCATAAAATCTATGGAAAATTTTAAAATGATGTTTTTATTAAAAATAATACTAATGTTATTTATATTACTCATTCAATTACATGTGAATGTGTGTCGTTTAAACAAATGAGGATGTGAGTGTGGGTCCAATCCTACTACCTATATGGCCACTTTATTATATATATTTATGTCTGTGTGTGTGTGTGTGTAGAGAGAGAGGGTGGATATATAAATAGGACCAAATCAATACAACAGGCAGAGAATTGGATTACAAATAAAAACTATGTTTAAGTTTGTTTAAAACTTATTTCAAACTGTATGGCAATTAAAACATATCCGATATTATGCAAGTATAAAATAAAGATCATATACTTGAAATATGTTCAACAATATCCGACGATAATGTCCCTTACAAGAACAATATCGAAAAAAATACATCCAAGATAAAGTTACTCCTTCATGATTATCACTTTTAAAATGTTATTTTTTATTTGATATTGAAATTTAAAAAAAAAACCAAAAAAAAAACACAGGGTACAGAGGAAATGGAAGTGTAATGTGTCATAAACATCAAAGCTTTTTGAAATTATGATTTTCAAAAAAAATGTATAGGTAATGAGGAAATTTAATTTAAAGCAAAAGAGTACAATGAGTGTAAGACTTATAACCTCAAAAAGCTTTACTCTAGACTTGCCCCGAAAGAAGTGTGTGTGTGATATATATTGTAATATTGAAGAATAACTAAATACGGTATTTTGATTTATTACAGCCATGACAGCAAGTTGTTGTTTGAATAGCCATGAATTGCTGAAAGTGCGCGTACATTTATAAAATATATCATTTTTATGTTCCCTTAAATACGAAGTTAGTAGGTATTTAAGAATATAAATATAATGATTCAGGGGCTATCCGATGGTTATCCTCTTTTTCTACCGTCCAGCCTCAATGAGCTGATCCTCAGCACTGACTCTGGTTTACGCCAGCACGGTGCGACTAAGACATTTCGGACGCGTCACGTTAGCTACGTGGATTAGCTTGATTTCCCGTTGGGTGATCGGCTGAAAATGAAAACGATCAATTCGGTGCCCCGAATGCACAACCCAAATTAAATGCGTGTTATCGAGCAAAAGGCAGATTTATAGAGTTACATTGGCGAGTGCGAGCTGATTCTACTACGAGTGCCCCCCCTCTATGTAATAAACAAAATTAAATTTGCGAGGGGTATGAACTAAATGATTTAAAGGGGATGTACATTAGTTGTGTCGTTCTGAATAATTAATCCCACATGAAATTACAGCCCTATATATTAGGCCCTTGAGTATAATTAGTGAGTGTTTTTAATAATTATGGTATCATATATTTTCTTGGTAAACAGCATATATCAATAATGTAATAGAATATATAAATAATCGCACTCTATCTGATTTAAATTATGGTTATTGTTGTTCACGTAGGCTTCGGCGTCGTTAGAAGTATTTACCGTTTCTTCTTCCGGGTTGGACCGTGTCAAATTGGTGTTATTTGCCGAGCTTTCGCACATCATGTGATGGCTTCTTTAGGGCTGAGTAGAGAATGAGTAAGCAGGTATTTAAGAATATATTTAGGAATAACCTCATTCTCTACTCAGCCCTAAAGAAGCCATCACATGATGTGCGAAAGCTCGGCAACTATCAACAACTTGACACGATCCAACCCGGAAGAAGAAACGGTAAATATTAAAATCATGATGATTTATAATTAATGATGACACTCCCGCGTGGATAGTGGGGGACCCGGGTTATATTCCCAGCTGAGGTAGTTTTTTTTTCTAGCTCCATGAACGATTCAAATAAATATTAACTATTATTTATGGCGGAGTACTTTCCACAGTCTTTTTATCCGGCTAATATATACCAACGCTAAGTGATATT
The DNA here is from genome assembly GCA_000696205.2 of Oncopeltus fasciatus. NCBI lineage: Eukaryota > Metazoa > Arthropoda > Insecta > Hemiptera > Lygaeidae > Oncopeltus > Oncopeltus fasciatus. The sequence continues at coordinate 66,356 of KZ809233.1, read as the reverse complement.
TTCTTTCTGGCTTATATTGTATCCAAAAAACCAAAACAAAAAAGAGGAAAAGAATTACAATGGATAGAGGACCGATAAGTGCAATATTTTGGGATTACTCCAATTACAAGTAGATATCGCTAACCTTGCAGGGGTTTGACAAAGATTTTCTTTTAAAACCAAAAGAAATCGGATAATTGCTTTTGTCCGATACGATATCGTAAGAAGCGAAGGAGAATCTATGGAGGGGTTCGCGGAAATAAAATATACATCACATTAGGACGGAAAGCAGCCTCGGGCGGGCGGTTAACAATAAAAGAAGAAAAATAATGGAAGAGCGGGCCCATAAAATTTATTAGTGACGAGGCAGAAATCAAATATGCATAGGTTCTGATTAAAAACACTCACTACACGCGATTAACACCGGTCTAGAGGGAGGGGAGTTGTCCGACGCCGAACGTATGAAAAAGATGGATGGTTTGTTATAGAATTTTATAAACATGGACTATTTGATGAGAGAAAGGCCACTGGACAATTAGCATATGTTATAGGATGTGGGGCTGCTGTGTGCGTGTGGGCCCGCACGCGTGTGTGTGTCGAAGGGTATCCTGTTTCCATGTAGAATATATGGGACGGCTCTCGCCTGCTGGGATGTATTAATTTCCTATGCCATCTAATTCACTTACAAAGGGTAGGGGACCGCCCCGCCTTAGGTGACAAATTTTAATATTATATTAAAAAAATGAGTAAGGTAAAAGTAGAAAAAAAAAATGTAAAAAGGACGGCACGTGAATTATGTAAATTATAGCGCTCCCACGTCACCACTAATGAAGGAGGATTTAATTTGTTGTGATAAATGTGATATTTTTCCCCCACTCCTTTTTCTTCCCTCCTTTATATCTACTTTATTCTTGTTCAGAGAAATTATTTTCTTGTTAAGTCTTTCTTGAGTAAAAAATCTTATATTTTATTTTTTTCTGTACTATTAAATTGTATCGTCTGTGCTCAAAATAAATATTTAAAAAAACGAAAAGAATTAATAATCAATTGTTCACCAAATACTTCTAAGTTCGTACTTAGAGGTAGAACTAATGATTATTTAGTTCTCTATATAATCATAATTCATTCAAATATCATTTGAATATTTCTATTTCAATATAGAAATGTTGATCTAATGGTCTTCTACCATCATTATTTCAACAATTCTTTTCATAATTACAATTGATATTTTATTTTAGTTAAAAAAAGGGATAAATTGATTTTTCAATTTTAAAACTGGCTATCAAGCGGAATAATTCAAGCTACTTAAATCGGTGCGGTATCACACCTGAACATTTTTCACAATTATTCACAAACACTACACACGAAGTTCCATCAACATGCCCCATCGAAAATGATTTATGATCTTCCCTAAAGTCTTGCAGTAGGGAGTGGGTTCCCTCCTTCTGGGGTGATTGTTCTGTCCCGAAGGAGCCATGTGGGGTATAGCCAAAAGGAGTCATGGATTTCCTTGGAAATCTTGCACTCCATGAAAGGTGGATGCGGTAGGTGCAGTTGGTTGGCAGGCACTACAGTTGAACTCCGTCAACTCAGTTCGAACTGCAAGTCCATCATCCTAACTGAACTTGTCGGAACTAGGCCAGTGGCTCGATAAAATTCCCAAGTCTCCGTGGAACAGCATAGGTGCTGGTGAATGGGAATAAAGAGTCTTTTGGATCTCTTGGAAAAGACGCTCCAAAAGACTCTTCAGTGAACTATGAAATTCTGCTGATGGATGACTCTTTAGAACTCTTATCTTATATTTCGAACTTTAAGGATACTGGAATGGCCTTCAAAATTATAGCCTTTTCAATATTAGCGCTATGGTTTTTTGAAAATTATAAAAGAAAATGAAGTAGGAGTCAGGGTAAGGGGTTCATGGAGCATTGATCAGGCAAGCTTTATAATTTTTATCTATCATTATTACAATAGATAATACACTACTGTATTCTTATTTATCAGCTCAGTTATTAGTTATTTAAAGTAATTTCTAATACTTCATAATTTACGAAGGAGGATTGAGCGGGGCTTCGGTCTCGGAATTTGAAGAAATAATACCTATTAAGTAAACCAAAAAAGATTTTATTGTTGCCAACGTTTCGGCCCATATTTCAATCCTTCTTTTGGCCTCTGGGGTAGATGGAGGGAGAAAGTCTTTTGTTCTGGTAATAAGAAGGAAGTGAAGACTATTTTTTCATGAATTTTACAAATAATAAGATTTGAAATTATCGACGCCTAGATTTGTGAACATATAGCAAATTGAGTGGGAAGCACAATATTTTTATTGTTATTTAAACCAATTTGGGTTTAAGATACTGCTGATTATTATGAGGAGGCCAAACAGTCTTTTTTTTATAAAATATTTATCTTCATTTGCACTGAAACTTTAAAGAATTAGAAGTGCAATATCCAGAATTTACTCCTTTTCAGTTTAGTCTGTTATGGCATTGTCAGGAAGGTGTATGATTGTTTTTAACCGAAATTTATTAATTCATTTTAATAGCCGTGCTCTCTTGTTGTTTCAAAATAATTAAAAGGTGTGAAGGTCTAATTTGCTAAGTAGTTTCGTGAATTCTATTTTCACACAATAATTAAGCAAATTTAATAATATAACAGATTATAACATGTTGAACATGCAGTACGAATATTAGCGTGTTCACCACTTTCCCATTACAACTAATTCAATTAAAATAATGCGTTCCATTTCAATAATCACTTTTTTTTTTTCCACCCCTTTCTTTTTCGTTTTCTCTCTTTTAGGTTAACATCTAATTAAACAGTCATATAAAGCATTTAATACATGCAATAGATAGTCATCTGAGCAAAAGCCGCTGTTCCCCAGCCTGTTATACAACTATTTCAATTAGTGTAATTACCTTGATTTCCTGTGAGGATCTTATCTATCGATTGATGGGTCGTCCTTGTCAGTACGCTTACAGTTTTGAGCGCGGCAAAAATACGACAAGCGAAAAAAAGAAGTGCAGCACGTAAAATGTGCTGTGTAGAGCCTAAAATATTTCACCCATCAATATGCTCATCTGTGACGAATTTCATTGCTGTAAGCTGAATATAAAACCACTGCTAAGGAAAAAAATTATTTTTCATGTTAGCACTTCATATTACTGATATATCGCATTCACATTAATGCGGGTCAATAATAATTATAAAGATAAATAACAAGCAATTCTTTCCACCTATGGTGACTCACTTACTTCCAGGCAAAATCTCCAACGGTATCTAATGGAAATACAGCGTTGGTGCCAGCACTGGCGCATTAAGGTCAACGAAGGCAAATGCTGTCATGTTACGTTCACGCTAAGGAAGTAACAACCTGGCAGAATTTACTTTAATGACAATCTTATCCCAACTTCCGATTGCGTCAAGTTCCTAGGCTTTCATATTGACTCCCGCCTAACATGGAACACACATACAAAAATCAAAAGACAGGAACTAAATAGGAGATTTGGACAATTTTACGAGCTACTAAGCCACAAGTCAATCTTAACTGTGACCAACAAACTTACCATTTATAAGACGTTACTGAGACCTATCTGGAGGTATGGAGTCGAACTGTGGGGAACTGCTAAACCCTTCAATATCCAAAGAAAACAGTCCTCTCAACCCAAAATCCTAAGAATCTTAGATGATTGACCCTATTACGCCGCAAACTCCTTACTCCACAATGTCCATAAAATCCCTTTAGTTAAGGACATCATTACAACCCGTTTTAAAAAATTCCACTCTGGCCTTTCCATGCATTCCAATCCTTTTGCCCAAACTCTATCCAGTATTACCCATCCTGATAATCCACCACGTCGCCTGAATAGGTAATGGCCCCGTGACCTTCTCATTGCCAATACTACATAAAAAAAATACTACGAAGAAAAAACAAACAAAAAAAAAACAGTGTATTGTAAATAGAGATTAAGGAGTTCTGCCATTGGGCAGCTTCTCCATCGAGCAAAGTACACGCTAAGTTCATTCTTATTTTTTTGTATTTTTTATATATAAATATATTTTATAATTTATTTAATTATCTATTTTTTAAAATTAATTTATACTGTGAATATTAACCAGNAAAAAAAAAAAAAAAAAAATATAATATATCTCATCTCGGATTCAGAGTGGACGACCGTCGTACTTATGATATGTGACTCCATTTCAAAATATAATTATTATATCTGCAAGAAAAATCCCTCGGGTGTTTTTGCAGGGCGGGCTTCCTGTCCGCTTCAGTTTCTTTATGACCGCCGAGTCGTAAAGGGGAGTAGCGATGGCCGGGAAGCGACCCGAAACGCCGAAGAACAGTAAAAGAATAATAATAAAGAAGACCAATGAATTTCAAGAACTCCATCTAAAAACTGAATAAATGTCTTTGGGATTATGTGGGCAGAAGAAATCAAATACTCCATTTTGGATATGAAGCACGGCCGTATTAACCTGGGAAGTGACCATCACAAAAGCCCTTCGTAAAGAACATATAGAAAGTATTTAACAATAAAGTTTAAAAAAAAAATAAATAAATAAATTGAAGTTAATTAATTACAATTGATAATTATACCTAGTAAAAGCTAATAACAATTAAATCTACTGCTCCTACTTACTAAGTAATAAATAAATAGAAAAGATAAATTATTGACACCTAATTAAAAAATAATTACAATTAAATGAAAAGTAAATATTTTACAAAGAGGTCTAAAAAAATTACTAAATTGTCTGTACTCAATACTTATTATCTCTTAATTAACTGTCAGCGGCATTGCAAGGGCCACGACCAACCCGACTCTCTAAGACGTGCTATATGACATGGAATCTGACACAGACTCGAGGGCTGCTGGCCGCTATTATAACTGTAAAGATTGTTCTAGGCAGGCCTAGATGAATCGAGAAACTTTCTTAGAAAATGCGATATATTTATTTAAGAGGAGAGGAGTTGCTTGGGGTGGGTAGCCACCTTCCAATGGCCTTTTCCACACGAATATGGTCCTTCATTACCTGATTTCTCGGTCTTCAACAATATGATTCCAATCAATAAAGTACTCGATCTTATCTTTATATATATANATATATATATATAAGAGAAATATTTAATCTATATGATTTTCCTAAGTCGAATTTCCTTACTTACACTTTCTATATTTTTTAATTAAGAAGAGCTTTACACACACTCACATATACATATATTATTAAATATACATTTATATATTTTAGTTACTGTATTCTCTGATCAAGTCATCACTTTTCAATATATATATATATATATGATATGCAAAGTTTCATTTGGAAAAACAACTAATTGCGGCTTAATTAATTATTATTTTTATAACTTATTAATACAAATTATTGGTTCATGTAAACCTCCACTCCTAACTGATCAATTTCCCTGTTTAACAGCTGAAATATTTCTTCTATCAGCAAACAAATATTACCTCAGTTCCATCCCTATAAACTAAATATAACGGTTTTGGAATCTCATAAAATCTATGGAAAATTTTAAAATGATGTTTTTATTAAAAATAATACTAATGTTATTTATATTACTCATTCAATTACATGTGAATGTGTCTCGTTTAAACAAATGAGGATGTGAGTGTGGGTCCAATCCTACTACCTATATGGCCACTTTATTATATATATTTATGTCTGTGTGTGTGTGTGTGTAGAGAGAGAGGGTGGATATATAAATAGGACCAAATCAATACAACAGGCAGAGAATTGGATTACAAATAAAAACTATGTTTAAGTTTGTTTAAAACTTATTTCAAACTGTATGGCAATTAAAACATATCCGATATTATGCAAGTATAAAATAAAGATCATATACTTGAAATATGTTCAACAATATCCGACGATAATGTCCCTTACAAGAACAATATCGAAAAAAATACATCCAAGATAAAGTTACTCCTTCATGATTATCACTTTTAAAATGTTATTTTTTATTTGATATTGAAATTTAAAAAAAAAAACCAAAAAAAAAAAACACAGGGTACAGAGGAAATGGAAGTGTAATGTGTCATAAACATCAAAGCTTTTTGAAATTATGATTTTCAAAAAAAATGTATNTCCTTCATGATTATCACTTTTAAAATGTTATTTTTTATTTGATATTGAAATTTAAAAAAAAAACCAAAAAAAAAACACAGGGTACAGAGGAAATGGAAGTGTAATGTGTCATAAACATCAAAGCTTTTTGAAATTATGATTTTCAAAAAAAATGTATAGGGAACAGTTTGGTAAAATTGTATTTTTGGCAGTTTTAAAGCCTACTAGAACGTTCTTTAGAACAATCTTTAATTTAACTATTACAATTTTAAGGGGTCGTAATCTTAAATTTTTTTTTCTTAAACTTAATTCTTCACCGTCCCCTTTCTGGTTGTAACAATAAAACAAAATGAGTTTACATTGTATTGCTCTTAATTAAAAGAGGGCCGAAATAACGGAACGGGGCACATTCAATCGGAGAGCTAATATACCTTGGCACCATTCAAGTTTGTTATGGAAACAATAGAATATCTTTTTTTCTTCTCTTCGAGTCACTGTTCTCGAACAACTGAATGAGACGCCTTTCTATGATTCGGTTCATTAATGCCCTCTAGATAGGCAGCTATACTCACTAGAATTTCCTGCCAATATCATCCACCGGAAGCGTCATATCAACAAATCCCAAGTTTCTCTGCAGTTTTTGCTCTATAGTTCCTATGATTCGGTTCATTAATGCCCTCCAGATAGGCAGTTATACTCACTAGAATTTCCTGCCAATATCATTCACCGGAAGCGTCATATCAACAAATCCCAAGTTTCTTTGCAGTTTTTGCTCTATAGTTCCTATGATTCGGTTCCAGTTATACTCACTAGAATTCCCTGCCAATATCATTCACCGGAAGCGTCATATCAACAAATCCCAAGTTTCTCTGCAGTTTTTGCTCTGTAGTTCATATGGTTTGGTCCATTAATGCCCCACAGGTATACCATGTATGTTCATAGATGTGTATTCATAGAGTGATGAATTCATTGGAAACTTCTGCCAACATCATTTCCTGATGTCAACCGTAAAGTAATTCGAAAATAATCTTTGGAATTTGGTCAAATGCTTATTTACTTTCTGTTTTAAAAGCGTAAGGCGACTCAAAAATCAATAATGACATTCCTGGTCATTATTGATTTTCCCTAAAACGCTTCTTCTTCTCTCTTTTTTTTTCCTTTTGTACAATAGAATTGCCTAAAATTGTGTTATTGGATATAGAAATCCTTAACAATAATGAATAAAATAATGATTTCTGAATATAGTCTTGATACCCCCAGAGTTGTGTGTGTTTATTGGATGGAGTTATATTTGTTATATTTATTCTTTCTAGGGAAGAAGAGTAATAAAATAAATATTTTTATCATTGAGATTTACATCCTTGAGCAAAATCTGGTAAAGCATTTTAAAAAATCGTACTTTAAGTAAGTTTCAGGAACACATTAATTTGCTCTGAGTATAATGTTTCCAGAAACAATGATAAATGCCCATGATGAAACAATGGTGCATATGGCATTAGCTAGAATTGAATAGAATAATATTTATTCGTCTCGTCTGAATATTCATAGGGCGTGGACGTAGAGAGAGGCCGATATGGGCGCCACCGAGACATGTTTACGATCGGCTTAATGTTCTGAGGGTCCTCTTCTTTCTGCGGAATGTCATGTACGCTCCCTTTATTTGCCATCGAATGCGAGCGTCGATATCTTTTTATCGCCGCATTAGCCGATGGCTACGCTCCGTAAATCAGCTGTGAAGAAAGGCTGTTGTGTGCTGTGCATCACCGGCCACCGGTCACTCGGAATGCGAATGCACCCGCAAAAAAAAAAAAAAAAATATAATATATCTCATCTCGGATTCAGAGTGGACGACCGTCGTACTTATGATATGTGACTCCATTTCAAAATATAATTATTATATCTGCAAGAAAAATCCCTCGGGTGTTTTTGCAGGGCGGGCTTCCTGTCCGCTTCAGTTTCTTTATGACCGCCGAGTCGTAAAGGGGAGTAGCGATGGCCGGGAAGCGACCCGAAACGCCGAAGAACAGTAAAAGAATAATAATAAAGAAGACCAATGAATTTCAAGAACTCCATCTAAAAACTGAATAAATGTCTTTGGGATTATGTGGGCAGAAGAAATCAAATACTCCATTTTGGATATGAAGCACGGCCGTATTAACCTGGGAAGTGACCATCACAAAAGCCCTTCGTAAATTGCATGTTTTCCTACGCGAATGGATTGTCCTGAATTGTGTTATAAGTCGGGATGTTCCAAAGATGGGTTGAGCTAACTTGGATATTACATGACAATTCCTCTGAATACAATTTTGGTAACCCACAAACTCAGCCTCCATATTTCCAACCAAAACCAGAACCATTAACCATTACCATCTAAAGTTATATCATTTATGTGGTTGTCATTTGGTTTGACCTACTCTCATTTGTTAAGGAAAATTAATTCATGACAAGTTCAAACACAGTCTGTGTAAAAGTAGAAAAACCAGACATTATTAGAACTTCTGTGGTTATTCAACTCTAAGTAAAGCATTACTTATTTAATTAAAGAATTTTGTATTAAATCGACAAAATTAAACAATTAGGACTTATTACAAAAACTCATAGTTATTTAAGCACCACAATCTTTGTATTAATTAAATAAAAAATTGCAAATATCATTTAAGGAATTTAATATTAAAAACCACAATAATCATTAAACAATAGTGAATGTCATTTGTTTTTAGCACAATTATCACTCTTAATTATTTTATTCATTATAATTTTCCAAATTATATCTGCNACTCCAATTTCACCCTAATCCATATGCCCACTCCCTGTCATCGGACTCCAACCCCTATGATCCACCCCGACGACTAAAAAGAAGATGGCCCCGTGACCTCCTGGGGACATAATCTGTAAATAAATTGAGAGTGGTGTCATTGGTCACCTTCTCTCCTCATGTGATTGATTGAATAAATCAGGCACTTGTTATTTTCATAATATTACCTGCTCCTTACACTAATAATAAATGTGTGGATTTAAACCGTATTTCACATTGAAGTGAATAAATAGACATAAACATTAACAAAAAAATTAGTGTTAACCAGAAGCTTCATGTGAAAAAAAAAAGGAAATAAAAATAAAAATTAATTTTCTCAGATATTGCTACCTGACTGACATTATCCTTGAAATGATCTTTATTTAGTTCCTACTCTACAGATTTTTATTTAATGTATTTTTTATGAGGCATTAATTCTACAATGTTTGTGATGTATATTAAAAAAATAAATAAATAAATAAAGTGTTTTGCTCAAAATTATATACATTTTCACTCTCTCTAATACACACAATATTTGAAATAATATTTGGAATTTGACATTTTTTCAGCAAACCGTTTAATAAGTTTTTATCATTAAAATGGGGAAAAGAAGGCGGGGCTTATAATTATAGTAATAATGTTATACGATAATCACTATCTTCATTATTATTAATATTATAAAAACAAATTGTATGGTATTAAAGGTGTAGAATTTAGTTTTCTGAAGTTTAATTTAATAATATTTGCATATTACGGAAAATACTAAAATAAGTGGCTATGAAAAAATATTAGAAATCGGTTTATTAGCATATTTTTTTTTTTTTTCAAATCATTGTTTGAGTTTCAATAAAACTAAATTGAAGAATCATTAGCATTAATTTCTAAGGGGTATGGGAAGAATTAAATTTAAAATAATTTTTGCAGGTTTTTTTTTTTCAGTATTCACACAAAAATATATATAAAGGAAGTTATATAATTAAATAATTAGGTGAATTATGAGACTCATCCCTTATCTCTGACTTCCGTCGTAATGAAGTCAGCCATAATAAGTACAGGTACGATGATAAGCTTAGATGATTTTAGTTGGGGTTCGGTCAGTCATGGAAATGTGAACTTAGGGACAGGACGTCCTCTCTCATCTTCATGATAGCCCCGAGGATGGCTTGCAATGTAAGCCGAAACGTTGGCAGATAATCCTTTATTTAAAAAAAATACATTTTTTAAATTTGTGTTTTTTGGATCTACAATCATCTAAGAATAATATCTACGGTGAAAAAAAACCTCTCCTTTTGTACGATGATAAGTTTCTCTCTTATCTTTATATTTCCCTTTCCTAATATCCAGACTAGCCATTGAATATGATTTGTCGCCATCTTTAATGGGGACAGTGAACAGAACTTCATCAGCTAACGCAGCTCCTGCGTGGAAGTCTTGTTCCTCTCTCTGTACCAGCCCCTGAGGCACCACCAGTGCACCATAAATCAAAGAAAATACTGACCAATCGGGTAATTTGCGAGCCGGGCTTCTCACTGGCCGCGACCGAGATGGCTTTATTGCATCTGCGTCTTGGCCATCTCTTGCCCTCTGATCCCGCCCGGCGTGTCCACGGCAAGGAGAGTCGACAAAGGTCCCTCGTCCCCGCCTGATTGACTTAGCCCTATTGGGTCCGGCACAAAGGGCTTGCAGATTGCCCACTTCCAGGACGATTTGTCCTAACTTATTAGGGCGCTAAGCTAATATGGAGCTGCAGAGCCTGAGGTAAGCCAGACAGACCCTCTCGCGAATATAAAACCCCCTTTCCGATGTTCCTCTACAAAAGGAAACCCCACTCCGAGATTTAATAGAATTTTATTGTTATTTCATATCCAATATGTCCCTCTCTCCCCACGAATTGTCCGTCTATGGCTTTTTCGTTGCATTTTGCCTTTTCTTTCTATTTTAACCTCCGGCGGAACTTGTTATTCCTTCAAACATATTGACCTTAAAATTGTTTCCAAACATAAAAAGTAAAAATTATTATACACCAGATGAATTCCTCTTAATTTTTTTAAATTGTTTAAATATGCATAATTTATAAATATATTATTTTACGAACATTGTACTATATTATTAATTTATTAATATGATATAATAAATTATTTTATTGTACATTTCTGAATGACGCTTATAATAATTAAAATTGAGAGTTTTTGACCGTGGAGATTAATAAAAGAGAATTTATTGAAGTTTGGTCAAGGTTAATGCAAAGAAATACAATTTAAAAAATGTGTTTTTTATCAGCCGGCCATGACATTGTAAGCCATTTTTAGGGCTGTTATAATAGAACATCGTTAGACAACTTTAGAAAAAAAAACATATGATTTACAATTTTATAAAATTATATTTGACGTGACTAAAAGTAATGCGATATGAAGTACCAAGGAAAACCTTAACAAAATGTGTCGAAATTTCACCTATCGTAGGTACAATGGGAAAGCTGCCTGGATCAAAGGATGCAATACCGTGGAAAATAGATAAGAATTATTTTGGATATGTTGTCTGAGGATCTAGAGGACAACGTGACAACACGTTCCCTGTCGCCTTCATGATAGGCAGGGTGGTATGAACATTCTTCACATATTATTATTATTTTCCTAAACATTTCACATGTCACTTAAATATGGGATGTCAAAACAACCCTTTAACATCCATTGGAAGGTGTCATAATTCTTTAGAAGTAAAAGAGGAAACCAGACATGAAATCTACACCTTAGATATGCACTCCAGGGAACAATGTCACACTCCATAGAAGTATAAAATAGAAAGCAGATGTAAGATGACCATACAATGAATGAACTCCAAAGACAATATTTCATTAAGTAAAAGTTTTAGAGGAAAAAAGACTTGAGATGACCATGCAACCCATGCACATCCCTGAGGACGATACCACACTGCGTATAATTGAAAGAGGATAGAAGACGTGAAATCTCCACATAAGATATGCACTCTAGGGTACACTGTCACACTCCATAGAAGTATAAAATGGAAAGCAGATGTAAGATGTCCATACAACGCATGAACTCCAAAGACAATATCTCATTACGTGGAAGTTGTAGAGGAAAAAGGACTTGAGATGACCATACAACCCATGCACACTCCTGAGGACGATACCACACTCCGTAGAATTGAAAGAGGATAGAAGACGTGAAATCTCCACATAAGATATGCACTCCAGAGAACAATGGCATATCCCGTAGAAGTAAAAAAATAAAGTAAGCAGACTTGAGATGTCCATACAGCGCATAGAACTCCAAGGACTGTACCATACTCCGTAAAAATAAAATTGGTCTAGGTTTCCGAATGAACGTAAGAACAAATACTCTGCAATACCTAATTGAAATTGTGTATCTTTGGTAATAACATAAATTATATACATGCATACATTATAGGAAACGAATGTCAGATGAGAGGAATGAGAGAGAGGTGAGAGAATGAGTTTGGAAGGGTGGGACGTACAAGTAATGTCGGGGCTATGCCTCGTCAATGGTACTTAATTAGAATCTTTAAAGAAATTAATTTTCAGGTAGACTTTAGTGTTATTTTTATAGATGTTATAGAACCTCAACAAAAGTAAAATTATTGTCGTAAAAAAAGAAAGAGTAGTCGTTTTGTACAATTTATTATTTCCACCTTAAATGAAAAACAACAAATAATAAATAAATAGAGAGAATGACAAAGCGACAAGCCGCCCACATACATTACTCATCAAGTTGGAACCGCAGTAAAAGAGTATTGTGATATTTGCAAGGTGATGAAAAATGGGAGTCGTTTCTACTGTTTTCCAGAGTGAGAGAGGGAGATAGGGTGGGTGAGCATGTGCAAGAGTCCGAGAGAGAGAGGGAGTGTTGGGGGAGAGATTTATTATTTCATTTCTCCCCCTGGCCCCCGCTCTACTACCCTTCCAGCACCTGTACAACATGGACAGCGCACTTTATGGAGAAGGCAGCCTGGAGAGCGACTCCAGCCCTCCCAAACATCCATCGTTTAGCTCCAGTCCTAAGAATTATGCGGCCCTCCCCCCTCAACCTCTCCCTTATCAGGTCTTACTTGACAGTTCAAAGGCTTATTCAATCTTAGGGAGTCTCGGTGGGGGAGAGAGAGAGAGGGCGCTCGCTGTCAGCTCCACACACCCACACAATGACACGAGGAAATGACTGCAGTATTATTAACTATCTGGCCGGTCTGTAGAGCTCGCTTCCCCTAAATAGTGACGTAAGTGTGAGTATGTGTTTTATCTGAGGGCTCTCCTTGCCCGGCGACGTCAATGTCCACCGGGACTTCGGGCGACAGACCACCTCCCGTGTGACGTCACAAGACAGCTCCGATAACGGAGAGATTACAACAATGGTTTCAAGGCTGCTTCCAGAACGTCCTCCAATCTTTCTATTTAACATCAAAACAAAGTGGAAAGACATCTCTGTTTTGGGTTTCCTCCGAAAATGAAATACAAAAACGTCAGGAATTCAATAGCTTTCTAAACTGACTTTTGGAAGAATAAGAATCTTAGTCCCAATATAAATTTTGCACAATTAAACAGTACAAAAACGGGTATAAAAAAAAAAGCCCTACACATAGACCGCATAATCTAAGGGAGCTTCATAAATACCATATATAAGAACAACGACGACATAATTAAAAACAATTAATCAAAATAACAATTCCAATTTATTTACATAAAATACATAATAATTATATATA
>KZ809233.1:20170-33700 GCA_000696205.2 Oncopeltus fasciatus | reverse complement strand
AAAAAAAAAAAAAAAAAAAAAAAAAAAAAAAAAAAAAAAAAAAAAAAAAAAAAAAAAAAAAGGTTTTGGATTAAACAAGCATCACGACAATGGCATCTGACATTTTCAAATGGCTTCTCTTACCCTTATCGGTTTTAATATCCGTAGCGCAGACAACTGTGTCTTCATAGGAAGGCAAATGCAATTTTCCTAGATCTCAGATGTTGATGACTCCTTTATGTCTTTCTTAATGAAAAAAACAGGAAGACTTAGACTTAGACTTACGCAGCTCTTGCGTACGAACTGGTATACTTTCTCTGCCCTGCAAGCCATCTGGGCGCAGTTCAGAGGGCCACGCCAAGTTTGCCTTAAGCAGAAATTGCTACAGCCCGAACGAGAGAGCATATTATGTAAAATTGACCATTATTTACAGCAAGGATCTGTATAATGGATGTGCACTAATCGAATGAGCTGACTGAAATATGCACGGGAGTAATGGAAGTCCTGCAGTCTGTTAATAGTTACTTCACAAAAGCGCAGAATAGTTCGGCTAGTTCGGCTTGCAAAGAGTGCTAAAATCAAGTCATTTCTATGCTAATGTCACTTAGCCAGGGAAAAAACTGACTCCTGTAGGACCACAACAAGTACATGTTTACTGTTGCTTTTTTTTTTTTTTTTTTTTGTTTTTTAAACATTCCATTTTAATACAGGTCAAAAGTGGCGAAGACCAGGGAGATCAGTATGAAATGAATATTTATAAGTATTAAAAATTTTATAATGTTTAAAATCTTTACAGAACATTAAAAAAAATAAATAAAAATTAGGACGCCGGGTTGAGGATGAATTAGCCCAGACCATCTAGCGCTGAAGGACAATGAAGCAATATTAAAATTTACTAAGTAAAATTTAAGATCTAAGACGCTAGTTAAGTGTGGTAGGCGCTCAACCTTATTCTGTACTATCTTTTACCTTTTGGGAAAATTTTTTAGAGAATAAATGCTATAAATTACATACTACATCTATTTGGTATAATAAATTTATTTGCCGCTGTATCGATAACGATGGTAATAATTTTAATATTAAATAATAACAAATAAAAATTTCAATTTGGTCTCTCTCTCAAACCCAGTGCCCCTAAACTTCCCGAGCCAAAAATAAGCTTAACCAACTTTTTGTATATAATGTAATGTATTTGCATAATTTTGAACAGGATATATTTTTAGCATCAGTTATTTAAGATCAATGAAGTACTGTATACATTTTTCAAAATTTGCGTCATGTTACCAAACTGAATGTTATTCTTACGTGGAAATTGTCCTAAAAAGGAGAACAAAGCCATTCAATATTAACAAGACACACAAACAGGTAATGTCGTATACTATATACTTATTCCCAACCGCTATGGTCTTTCTGGCATTAGTTGGTACAAACGTCTGTTATAGACCATGTACCAACTAATACATCTCCACCCAGTGACCGTATCTCCAATTCACACTTCGATTCGTTCAAACCCAGATATTTTGTCCAAACAAACTACCAAATAGACATTCCACTGTCGTAAGGGATCCGCTATTGAATCATTCCTTTCCCGGCCTAATACTTCCGAACTCAGCCATGTACCAAGTAGCTGCGTCTCAAACGAGGGGCTTACATCTAACGATCTAATTCTAACGTCAATAAATTCTAAGCGCCTTGATCCGTTCGAACCCAGATATTTTGTCCAAATAAGCTATCGCGTGGACATGCCACTGTCACAAGATATTCACCATTGGATCATTCCTGGTAGGTCTCTGACATGTACTAAGTCAAGTAACTGCGTCTCCATCGAGGAACTGTTCGTCTAAAGGTCTGACCCTTACGTAAGTGAATTTTAGGGATTCTGGACAGGCTACATATCCCCTTTCTAGTGGTTATTACCTTAAGGACCATTCAGATATGGAAACCCGTGCGATTATCGCTATCCTTACCGCACTTTGGCATGACCACCTGCACCTGCCTCACCTTTATTTATAACATCGTTCTGTACACAGTTCCCTTGTTTAACAATATAAAAATTTTTGCGGCTCTCTCATTTCTTTCCCTTCCCTTCCTTGGACATGAGAATGCATTAAGGAATATCGCAGTATGCCCGGTTCACACGATCGGTACATCCCACCCCTCAGAATGGACAGTTCGTGATAAACAAATCGTGAGTCTGTATTTTTATCTTTTGAATCAATTTGATTTCTTAAAAGGTAAAAGAGGCTTTTATCCCTCGTCTAACCGCTGATGTTTATCTCCACTGACAGATGTGTAATTTCTAGGTCTACTTCGGGTAGAGCTCTGGATGTCGGCTGTACGGTACTGCACTCAGAATTAAAGTAATGGAGTTCTTGAGAATCTGATGGTTTTTGACTGAGTGCTGCCCATTCTTTCAGCTAAAGGGGTTTATTTGAGCATATTAGGAATTGAATGCTTTCAAATGATTCCCAATGGATATATATTTTCTGAAGCATATTTGTCTGGTAATTCCAATACTGACAAATCTCATGTAACCATTACTGAAGTTCGTACTTTTATGATTTTTGCAAACCACCGAACAAGTATTTTATTTGCTAAATATATTATATTTCACATATACATATATTTGTGACTACTTAATCATAGAATTTAAAAAAAAAAAAAAATTGTAAANGTGTAATCTCTCCGCAAACCGTAGGGCGACTTTCGTTAATGGTTGAACGAGAGACTGTAAGAAAGAGGGCTTAAAGAGAAGGAGATCGTAATTAAAATTTGTCATTAGCTTTGTTATTATAAATGTTTGGAAAAGAACGAATGAAATGTAAAATTAAATTTTATTACTTTTGTGATCTACAGCTTTATCATATTAAAAAGCTTCTTTTTTTTTTAATATATAATTTAGGGGCCAAACTCTATAGTTTAGGTTTACTCGGAAAGTTGTCTTATTGATATATCAATTACTAACAGAAAACGTGGAAGGTGGGGAGTGAAATTTTAAAAACCATTACAAAAATGGTTGTATTTAATAACAATTATAATTGTTATTAAATACAACCATTTTTGTAATGGTTTTTAAAATTTCACTCCCCACCTTCCACGTTTTCTGTTAGTAATTGATATATCAATAAGACAACTTTCCGAGTAAACCTAAACTATAGAGTTTGGCCCCTAAATTATATATTAAAAAAAAAAGAAGCTTTTTAATATGATAAAGCTGTAGATCACAAAAGTAATAAAATTTAATTTTACATTTCATTCGTTCTTTTCCAAACATTTATAATAACAAAGCTAATGACAAATTTTAATTACGATCTCCTTCTCTTTAAGCCCTCTTTCTTACAGTCTCTCGTTCAACCATTAACGAAAGTCGCCCTACGGTTTGCGGAGAGATTACACTGGGAGGCCAAACAATCGACCAGGACAATTAAAGAATTGATTTTTGAGATCTCCAAACCTAAAAAAAACACGACAAAATCATTTTATATAATAATTCTTCGAGGGATTGTGTGTTTGATGCGAGCTTAGGCTGTATGTGTGTGTAGGAGAGGGGATACGCCAGCCATCTATATGAATTAAGGATTGAAAAATGCTTTCTAATGATTCCCATTAAGGAAGTCAATTTATATATATATAATTGCTACAGCCCGAACGAGAGAGCATATTATGTAAAATTGACCATTATTTACAGCAAGGATCTGTATAATGGATGTGCACTAATCGAATGAGCTGACTGAAATATGCACGGGAGTAATGGAAGTCCNTTATGCGTGGTAGCACTCAATTCCCCTAGTGATTTAGGTGGGAACCTTAAATTATCATGATTAAATATTTTCAAAGCTTCTCTTGATGTGATTTCACTTTGTACTCTTACGTTCTTCCCCCCGAAAATTTTTAAATTATTTAAACCAGTAACTTGTATGATTGAGAAATCAGATTCCTTAACTTTAAATATTGTCTGTACATGAGTGACAATCTAAAAAAAAAAAAAGAAAAAAATTAATAACATTGAAAATAATTGATTTCGTGTTCCTTGAAATTTGTTTGTCTTTCGTTTTTCACAAACATATTGACTGAACTGGATATTATTTTATTTAATAAAAATTAATATTGTAGAAGCTGCAAATTAGAGCACACGCGAGACAATACTTAATTCCATTGTACTCTTTCGACCTTCAATTGTATGCAGGGTGTAATATTCATCTTCAAATGCCACATGTAAACTGGAAATGCCACGACAAATTACTGTGAATTAACTTGAACAAGATAATTGAAGAGGACGTGTCATTATCTGTCAAACAGCACGCTAGCTAAAGATGTTCCAGGCATTATTTCACTGGTTTTTGTTTATTCTCTTCCTTATAAGCAAACTATTATGACCGAACTCACATCCCCTACTCACGATACGATCATTTTATTTTTTAGAAACGTAAAATTCATTTTAAGATTTCTGGATTACAGCCCGTCAAATTTCTCTAAAATGGCTAAACTCATTTTGATCACAAATTTGAGGGTTTTTTTCCCCATTTCCCATGCTTAATGGCATGTGATGGATATGAATGAGTAAATTAAGAAATTTATTTTACAAGCTGGAGAGAAGAATGAGGGTATAAGTATTCACAGATAGCAGCATTTGCAAATTTAGTCCTTAATTTGTACAATATATACAAATTTTAACAGGATGCCTGTTTTAGTTTCCCTAATCTAAGATAGGTAAAGAATCTGAAAATAGGGTCTATTAAAATTATATAGAATGTCCTAAGCACACCAGGGACCACAATTTTTAAAATAATGAAACCAAATTCGGTATTTAAGATCGGGTTGGGGGGGAGGGATTAGAAGAAGACTAAAATAAAAAATCTGATTATCTTCGTTATTATTAGCAATTAGTATTGCAAGAAAAATTAATTTTTAAATTTTACTGTAATGCTGTAATTAAACATATTTTTTTTTTTCCTTTTTAGCAACAAAATTTTGATTAAAAACTCTTCAAAATATAATTTAACGAAAAACACAAGACAGGAGTTAAGCCTAACTATTTTTTTTTATTTATACAAAACAAAAGAGTATTCCTACCTCCCTATCAAAATGTAATCCTACACTTTAATTATTATCATTCATTTCATTGGAATAAATTATTGAAAGTTCAATACATATCTATTTGTAAAATTAGTGGAACTTTGGGTATAAAATCGTTTCTTCTACAGTTTATTATCTTATATACCTTTGTTATTAGAATATTTTAGAGCATTTAGTGCTGGACGATTACAATACCTTAATTAAATACTTTACATTTTAATAGTAAAACGTATTAAGTAATATAAGTTAATAAAAAAGAAGTGAAGTCATCATTGAATAAAACAAAATACCCTGAAAACAAAACTGCAGCAAGAAGATGCAATGACGTTATATCCATTGGACTTCCTTCAAAGCAGATTTATCAATGTTAGAGCCTTCGGTGGAATTGATATATTTTCTTAAACATTCTTGTAGTGTGATATTTTTGTTGTCGTTATTATTACTGAAGATTGAGGATCTGATTTATTTATCAGGAAATACAACCTTGCATATAGACATTGGGTGTTTCGATTAGGAAGGCTATATGTAGAAAGCCCCTCCTTACATGACCTATTCCGGTTGCTGCAAGGGGGCAATTTGTCCTCACACTTCCCGTCTGGTCAGAGAAAATTGTAAAGAACTTCATGACTTCGAACTCCTTCCTCATCCACCATACAGTTCAGAACCATGTCCAGAGAAATATTTCATGATTTTGTGAAAGTTGAAATTGCCGTCAAAGAATTATTTGACAGCCATCCTAAGGAATTTTATCAGCGTAGGATAGGGTAATTGGCTAGCAGACGTCTAACGACAATAGATAACAATGGACTATACTCTGAATACTAATTGTAATTTATAACAAATATGTAAGAATACAAATATTTGTTTGAAAAATGTTTATTTTTTTATACACAATTTTCAGAAAACTCTAATTTTCTAAGTATTTAAGTTACAGAAGTTTGTTTTTCTTGTCTAAAGAAGGCATTGCACAGAAAGTCTACAACGATCCAAGCTGAGTACAGAGAAGAAGCTTTAATGGCTGAAAAGAGAATCACTTCGGTAACTCATAAATGAATCATTGGTACTCAAGAAAAATGCTTAACGGTGCCCTCTCGGTGGAGGTATTTTTTCCCTTCCTACATCGCCTCCAGCGTTCCTTACCTGAGGGGAAGGGAACTCTTGAACGAGTCATTCACTCTACATTATTAGGTTTAATTGCTAAGCCCAGAACTACCTGCAGTACCAAATTCATTCAGTGTTCCAGAAGATATTTATTGATAATATTTTATTTAATTGCCACTTCAGGAACTACCCTTGCTCCCTACTCTACCTACCCTAGCAAATTCATTCTGGTTTCTTCCGGCTGCCCCCAAGTCTCGTAAGAACTACATTTGCCAAAGATTCAACAAATTACATAAATATCGGGTAGCCATTCCCGAGGAATATTCCAAACTTCATAATCTGCTGATTTAGAAAAGTTATGGCCGAACGTCCCATTCCCCCCTCCCCTAAAAATAACAGCCTGACCTAAATGGACAGTTAGATTACGTAAGTTAGCAGTTCCTATAACAGAAGAGTAAGAGTGCTATAACCCTTACATAAGGCTATAAGCCTTTAGATTTCTTTTTAATCGGTAATCCATTCAAGTTTGGATTGGCTTACTCATGTCATGTTATAGACTTGAGTATATTTATGAGTTCAAAATATAAATTATTTCGTAAAAGTGAATTTAAACTTGTTTAATTTAACTCGGAAGGCTTAACAAATACAAAAATATTCTTAAACTTTAAACTTGAAAGATGGGGGCGCCACGGTAAATCTTGGGATTCGTCAGGGTCTCGCAATCTTGGCGCTGCGGGTTCGACTCCCGCTCAGGACAATATTTTATTTACTTGTAAAAGCTTGTCTTGAGCCACGGTCTTTTAGAATGGGGTTGTGATTCGTAGATAGCCCCTCCCTCCACGACCCTAAGTGGTTGAAAGGGAGACTAAAAATTGTAACAAAAAAAAAACAAAAAAAACTTCAGAGATGCTATTCCGGACGAGGTAAAGTAAACTTCTTTTGATATAGACATATCTATCCCCTATAATTTAAATGAAGACTAATATATTAAATAAGCTATAATTAATTGTACAGTAACGATTTCAAAAATTTGGTTTTCTTTTAAAAATCGTCAACCTAATCTTATTCCATAAAAATAATAGGCTCTTTAAATACATTTTTGAGACCATCACAAAACATTTGACTCTGTTGTAAATAAGAAAACCCATACTGGAGAAGCCATGTAAAACAAGCAGATTTGATATGTTTCATTAAATATGGTCTTAAATAAGAGTAAATGACAAATTTTATCGTACAAGACTGTGGGTTTTTATATGGTCATATAAGATCACATCATATGTAAGATATAATTACATTTATGTTAATGAATTAATTTAGGGCAATGCAAAAGAACACAGATTTCTTTAATGAAAATAAATAATCTACAGGTAAATATGATTACATGAAATGTAGAACTCGCTCAGTTAACGCAGTGACTCTTATTTATTATTTACTCAAATAAAGGTTATTAATATTAATTTATATATTTTTTAATAGAAAATATCTTTGGCTCATGAGACGTTGGTGAANCTATATATAATATTTAACATATATGCTGATGTACATGAATGACAATGTGGTTTTCACTAAGCCTTCTTTAATGGAAAAAAATGAATCTTGCAGCTCTTTGGTTATTTAGCTATGTGGTTAGTGAAATCAAACTGAAGAGGATTCTTCCTAACGCTAATTTATATTTCCGTATTAATTGCTACCACAGCGTATGTACAAATGCAGGACTATTGTTACCCAATGACTGGCCGGATATGTCCCGAGGACGTGCATCAGTTGGAAACCGCATCGAGGTAGGCCAACAATCTTCTCCTCCCTCCAGCTCTCACCGTACAGTGAGAGACTCCTTAACTTTGCCGAGCAAGATATCAACAGGTTTGATTGCGGTGGAGTCCTGATAACACACATGGTCGGAATTGTAAACTTGGGACGAACCCTCCCCATAGGACGCCATTGTGAAATGTTTACTGCTCCCTTTAAAAGTCCTTAGGAACCCACCCGTAATATTCGGCTGTAGATGTCAACCATTAGATCTCAAGGGACTAAGTTATCCCGATATTGATGACATTTCTCTTCGGTTCTTATGGTGAACAATTTCGCTAGGTTTACAAAGCTCATGCGTCACTTATTCTCTTCATTCCTACGTCAGAGGCGCTAGCAAGGCCTGGGAAAAGTGAGAGTGGTATGTAATGAAATGATTCTAAAATTTCGTTTTATACGCATTCTGAAAGAAAATAGCGCTAGCTGTAACGAACCATTATTATTTTCACTATGGTAAATACATAAGATAGTTAGTTTTATGCTTTAACAAATTCCGAGGCCACATCTAACTGTATAGCTCACCCGAATTGACCCTAATTACTGGCAATTGTCACGCCTCCATAACATATGTGACTAAGATATGCGGCAATTATTATAAATTAAGGCTACTAAAATTAGTAGACCTGCATGATAGCATATATCTTTGGCTCATGAGACGTTGGTGAAGAAAGCAGAGTTATAGGAACATTTTATAACTCTTGTTATGTTACTTTTTTATTTTTTAATCTATTTAATATATCTTGTAAATAAAAATACATATTGTAAATTGCTCATAATATTTTTAATTGGCTGTTATACTATTATGGAGGAGATAACGACCAGTACTGTTAACTCTGAATCACGATACCATGGTGAATTCTTTGATTTTCTTATAAGGTAAATTAGTAGAAGGGTTGTTCCCTTCCACGCCATTCATACTCGAGTGTGTTTTCGTTCTGTAGCGGTGGAGGCTCTACCTGGGAGTGCAAAATCACAGCCCCAGCCGAAATAACATAATAACACGTAATAAATCGATAGCGCCCAATAAATAAATATAAATTGAAGCCGCCCAATCAACGTTCACATTGATTATGGGTGATTATTCCTTACTCTTACCGTTCCTCCTGAGATTTTTTTTAATGGTTACTTGTAATTATTCGTGATATTTTTAAAATTAACGATGCAGCCCTAATTATAGGTCTGGGAAATGGTATTTGCTCTGTTTTTTTTTTATTGTGAGTCAGCAAGGGACGTTTATGAGACTAGGGTATTTTCTNATATTGAGCTTATTAAAATTATAAAATTATTTATAATCTAACTTTTACAAATATATTTCGAACTCATTAAAGTTATAAAAATATATATTGCGACCGGAAATATAATTTAAAAAAAGATAATATCGATGTTTTACTATTTAACACCTGTAATTTTTGGTCATTGGAAGTATAACTTGAAACATTAAATATGACCTCTTTGCTCTTGTAACACTCTTTCTGTAATATATATATGTCAATTATGAAATATTTAGAGCCACATAACGTGCCCAACTCTACTCTCCATAATGGTTTTTAAATTCACTTCGCAATCTTCAGTATTTATAAAGACTCCCGCTTTATCATAACCCACTAGCCCAATCCTTGTCTTCATATTCCAATCCCTACAATCCTCTATCAACTGAAAAGAACACGATCTCCTGATCTCCTTGGTAACTAAAACCCTATAGCATAGAAAGAGGAAGGTACTACTGCATACTTTCTTCAAGAGATTTTTATTGTCAATAGGTATTAATTATTATTAATTAATCCTTAATATAATGTTACAAGGAAAATGCCTAATTTAACATAATGTAATAAAAAACAGACAAAAAAATTGTCTGTATGTTAAAATTTTACAAAGAAATTTCAGAAGCTATTTGGCGTTTATTCTGTAAATCTTGTTCCACAGTCAGAAAACATGAATACAGTTATTCCCACTAATATTAAGATAAAAGCATGAAATGTAAGAATATCATTAAATAGTGAAAGCATTTTGTGATCTATAGTTTAAGCGACTATAATGAGTACTTTATCAAACTTTTTTATTTTTATTTATTTATTACATTCTGTTAAATTAAAACATTTTGTAATTAGATCACTACAATGAATTATTTTTTCCAAACTACAAAGCTATTCGGTATGTACTTCTATGCCACATGTCTTCTACTAGTAGCCATATGCTTGATCAATAATCAGTTTGTTAAAAAAGTCATATTTTATTAATGATTTAAAAGCCTAACGAGCTACACAAAATATTTGTATTCAATTTTTTGCACATTTTATCGGAAGTAAATGTTAAAATTTAATTTACTGATAGTTAAAATTTAGAGAGCAATTGGAGAGTTTTTTGGGTTTTTTTCTGTGACCTCAGATATTATTATTATCTATTATGTTGTTTTTTTGTTAGGGTTCGGTCAAGGTAAATCGAAAAATACAGCTTTAAAAGAATGTATTTTTTAAAGTTATCTGCCAACGTTTCGGCTTACATTGTAAGCCATCTTCAGGGCTATCATGAAGGCGAGAGGGGGCGTCCTGTCCCTAAGATCACATTTTCATGACTGAAAGTCATGAAACCTCTCTCCTCCATGATAGCCCTAAAGATGGCTTACAATGTAAGCCAAAACATTGGCAGATAATTTTTAAAAAAATACATTTTTTGTGTTTTTTGGATCTACCTTGACCGAACCCCAACAAAAAAACAAAAAACAAAACATCTAAAGTTAGACGGTAATTTTTAATTCCTACGAGACCTCCATTGATTCCCTTTATCGTCTTGGAGTAGATCGGCCAATGGAGGCAAAGGAAAGTGGCGGCTATCCCACAGGACACAGTCCTATAGGGGTCCGATGAGCTGGCAGTGATGCTCAAAAGTACGCGGGTTATTTATCGGCCTCTAACTTGAGGGAGGAGCATAGCTAAGCCCCGGGCCAGAACTCGCAGTAAATCCCCCAGGAAAGCCGGTGTTTAGCAGCAGTATCTGTCTGCAGCACGTACTCAACAGCGGGGGTCCTCATTGTTCCCAGCCATACAGCTACCGGTTGTGTAGCACACTCTTCTCGCCGCCTCATTTTATTTTCCTTTTCCCAAGGGGGTGGGGAGAGCCGTAAGGAAGGCAAATTTCTTATTGTTTCACGGGATAAGTGGACGGGTATTTGCCGAGAAACCACCCAGGTACCCTCTTCCTATAAAATATGTTTTAAAACCATATTTGAGGAGTCTGCAAGGGGAAGAAAGCACCTAGAAACGGCGTTAAGTGGGGCGACTTTATTGTTTCTTCAATTTCCCTTAAAGGAACGCTGAAATTTAGTTTGAATTTCGTTTACTATTTTTATGAAGCGAAACCAGCTGACAATGGTTATTGAACTATAACGTATAATAAGTGAGTTCTTTTGTAAAGAATTACCTCCATAGCTCACCAGTGGGGGAACAGAAAAAAACATTGAGTCCACAAAAGAAGGTGTTTGACTCCCTTGTCAAAAATTTACTCCCTTGATTTAATTTACTTCTATGCTTCTTAAAAATTTATACTATGTGTTGAATTCCAATGTGAACGCATAATTCAAGACCTAGAAAATTTTCCATCATGTACAATGGTACAGTCAAAATTTAACACAAAATACTAATCCTAAGATCATTTTAGTTGGGGTTCGGTCAAGGTAGATAAAAAAAACGCAAATTTAAAAAATGTATTTTTAATAAAGGATCATCTGTCAACGTTTCGGCTTACATTGTAAGCCATCTTCAGGGCTATCATGAAGATGAGAGAGGACGTCCTGTCCCTAAGTTCACATTTCCATGACACTTTTTTTTACCACAAAATAGTATTTTTTAGGATTGTGACAGACATTGCATGCCTTAAGATCTATACTATATTGCTTTTTACAGATAATTTGTGTAAGAGCGATTGATTTATTTGTAAATTTGGAATTATTAGTAACTAATAAGGAAATAAGTAGGTTATTCACACATCAGAAATGATGCCAGTATCAAAAAAATCCCACTACAAAAATCAGTATTTTTTAAAGAGTTAACTTTACAGTAAGCTAGTAGATCTTTAGCATGTGATTGGTTGATGAACGAATCAACTTATGAACACTTATTAAAGGACGAACTTGTACTCTATTGATGGTCAGTGTGGTGTAGACTAACGAATTAGGGATTTAGTGAGGGTATTGTGCCAAGAGATCGAGTTCTGCTCTCCTTTAGTACAAAATTTAAAGCCCACCCATTACCATGCATGTCTATAATAGAGTGTTGAAATGTATATCGCTCCTCCCAATCTGATCCTAATTTGAGGTTAAAATAAATAAAAGATTCATTAGATAAATTTGTTACTAAAAATAGAGGGGTCACACAAAGTAACCTTGCCACACACCGTAATATATCTCACAAGGTTGAATGAACTCCAGAGCACTTATCTATTTCAAATGAAGTGTGGATAAGGGGACAAAATTTCAAAGTGACACATCATTTGTTCTATTATGCACTCGCATCAATTTAACCGCGAGGGAGAGACTCTCATAGCTATATGGTTCACCATTATGATGATAGACAATGCGGCTGTCGACTCTCGTATTAAATAATCCTTGCGTGAAGACACACGTTTTGTGTGACGGGGCCGTCTCACTATTCTCATTATGCCCAGAGCTAAATAATAAAGGTTTCGCCGCGTTTGGAATTAGTTTCGGGCCGGTCTTCCCATCTCGTCAGATGGAGGGAGGGAGGTTACAATGTCCCCCTCCCGGGCCCCCACTCCCACACCTCCCCGTCTTGCAAATACAATGCGAACCGGAACTAGCATATACGAGAGACGTTCGGGCCGAGCCAAGGTGGCCACGACAATAAACCTGAGCCTCGATATCCAGTGTCCCCAGCAAGCGAAGAACAACAAAAGATTTTCACTCTTGTCGATAGAAATGAAGATATTGTTGTTGCTCAAAATGGCCTATAGAAAATCTATTTTCACGAAAACGACTTTCTACTGTACTCAAAGACTCCAAGATATTTGAATTCTATGCAGTTAGAAAAGTACAACAATGTAGATGAAATATTTTCGCCGTAAAGCAATGCTAGGAAATTTTCACTCATACATGATCAATAGGAAAAAATTAATCTTGTAATTTTTATTTTTATTAATAAGTTAATTTTATACATATTCAAAAAAGATCCAAAAATTTATATAATTGATTGATTAAGGTATTATCAGTCACAAAGTTTTAAATAAAAAGTACTGCATTTAACAACATTTCGTTGAGAAGGCTGCAAATTAAGAAAAACAGACATTGACACATTATAACTCTTTTAATATTTCACATTATTTCTATTAAAATACATTAACGGTTTAACAGATCAATAAATTCATTTTTAAGTAAGCCGACAATAATATTATTCAACTACAATACAAGAAAAAACCTTAATAAAAATGAGAAAAATATACTCGGGCCGATAACAGTTAAATTGAAGAAAATCAAATAACCGACCTTATAAGAAATCTACATATGAGTCCTCTACCTTGCCAATTCTATTTATTATTTTTTCATTATCGTTTACT
>KZ809233.1:0-17034 GCA_000696205.2 Oncopeltus fasciatus | reverse complement strand
TTTGAAACGTTGAAACCAACGTTCACATGTCTTGACGGTTGGAGCAAGATCGCCATAAGTCTCAACAAAAATTCGATGACATTCAGATGCCTTTTTCTTTTGATTAAATAAGAAAATCATGACATGCCGCAAATGCTCTTTATTTGGCTTAAAATTAGACATTTTTAACACCAAAGAAAGGTATGATACGTCCACGTAAACGACTTAAAAACAACTGACTTTTGTAAACAAATGACTAACAAACAAAATAGCGTTTAGAGATAAGCAAATCCTTCAATAGGCTAAGAGCGCATTCTATTGGAATTAAAACGACATTTTAAACTTGCATACCTGGTACACACATATGTATTTCTGTATGCGCTTTAGCCTTCGTCATTTTTATAATATAAAAACTAAATATGGAAGTAAAGTTCATTTTCTTCAGGCCACTGGATAAGTTATTTAACTGTTGAAATCGGTCAAGGGGGTAGGTTCTAAGGAAGTTCATAACTTATTATTAAAGTTAGAAAAATGAATAAACAAAATTTAATTTTATAAAATTTTTAGGTAAAACATAATATATATTAAGAATGTAACTTTGAGTAGTAGTAGATCATTGGAGGGCAATCAACTTCTAGGTTATTACGCCCTATAAATACCCTTTAATATGCTTACTATTAGTTAATAAAATACAGGAATCAGGATTATTTCGACCACTATAACAACCTAAATTAATGGATTTTTTTTATTTTTTTTATTTAAATATTATTATTATATATTTAATAAATTATAATAAATAAATTATTATTAACTAAAATAATAAATAATATCTCATTCTTTAATTTAGATTTTCCAGGCAATACCTGCTTTTTTAAGAAAGTTTAACAGCCCATCCACTGTAGAGGGGTTGATCCCAAGGCACTCCGCCATATTTCTTCCAATGCCTTCCCTAGTGAAGTAATTCTGATAAACTGGGCAAACCTATGATGTGCTGGATTGTTAGGTGAACTTGGCAGGTATTACACTTGGGCGGCAGATCATTGTTAATTAGGTGTATATGAGTAAGGTTCGTGTGACCTATCTACAATGTTTTTGTGTACTCTCAAAAAAAAAAATTAAATATTAGCTATTACAATTGTAAAATTATTATATTACATTAATATGCCGTATATTGGAGCTATTTCTTATAAAATTTTCACTGTAAAACACTGCATTTTCTATTCGTGACTTTTCATTTTCCAATTCATTTGAAATCCGAAAAAGGAGTGGGGAACTCTAATTATCTCTAGTTTCTTTTGCAATTAGCTTTTTACCTGCAGCCCTGGACCACTATACAAGGAACGGGTTTCACATTGCTCTCTTTTGGATACCTTGTTCAGAAGGTGTATATATAAGTGAGGTATATAAGTGAGTTCCAGACTCACTAGGCTTTTCTCTTAAAAATGAGGTTAAGTGGGAATGCTATTCTATTTTCAAAGAAGCCTCTTGATTCCAATGGTTAGTTCAAACAATTTTTTCTTTGAGATTATTTATTTCCATCAGTCATTAGAAGTCCTAAGGCCGTTTTTCTGGTTTTCAATTTTCAAAGTGGTTTGTGTTTGCTGACAAGATTTGAAATAAATCCAGAGTAATTGGGAAAATTGCAAACCTCATAGATAACTTTATTCGAATTAGGTTGTAAGTCCAATGGACCATCATTTTTTCTCGGATGCAGCCGGAATGGGATGTTTCTTGAGATAGTTTTTCATCAAGAGGGCTGATGGATTTCTCTCTGTTTTGTGTATATGTTGTGGTACGGCGGTATTCATACATTTTCTTATTATGGGATAAGTTTGGGGCATTAGTGCGGTGGTGTAATGGGCTGGGCTAAACAGCGGCCGGGTTCGGCTTGAAGTTAGAGCCGAGATGTCGCGAGCCAACATTAACATGTATCCCTCGGAGACCTCTCCCGCAACAAATAACGCCTGAAGTATGTGTCTATCCTCCGCCGGCGAGGGGAAGACTGCTTCTCGCTCTCTCTCTCCCCTCAGTCAACTTTCTGAGTTATCGTCCCAAGTTGTCCCGGCTCTCTTCGACCCCGCTAACTCGAGATGATTTAGACCGGCCCGCTGCCCTCCCACCTCCTTCATTAGCTAACCTAAAACTAGGCGCTTTAGTAGATGTATCTTTAATGTAAATGTAATGTCCCTGTTGTTTTCCCTGCTTACATATTAGAGCGGAGCTACTGCCTTCCAAATCCGGGCCTTTACTCCTCGACAAGTTTCCTCGCTAAACGGTGCGTAAACAGCTAGGGAAGGCACATAAAAGCCTCATTCTGCTTTTCCCTAAGTTGCCATTTTCTTATAGGTAATCTTTTGCAAATCGACGTCAACAAATATAGTAGTCCAAGAATTTTAGTCTTTCCTAATCATTCCAGTGATGTTTTTGAATGTCCTTTGGAAAGCCCTGTCTTTCGAACCAAATTCTCCCAAAAGATGTTTCTTCGACTTCAAGAGTTTTTTTACCCCAGTATATTCTGCTTCCATCTGCTCGTCTATTCCCGGCAGGAGAACATGGCATTCGTCTGTGTCTACAATCCCTCTCCTGATCCCAATATGGTTATCTTATCGTTCATGGCCATTTGTACATATAGAGATATTGAAGTATAGTCCTGATTGTGTAGTCAGTAGAAAATCTATCTGTATTGTAAAGTTAGTAGAAAATCCAACATCACAATGTATCTTAAATGTAGGCTTGTTCAGATTAGGACTGTCACATTTATCATCGTATCCAAGCTTTCGTTTTCCATCTACTCATCTATTTCCTGCAGAAAACATAACAGATAAGTGTAATTCCTTCTTTCCTACGACATCGCGGTTATCTCACAGTAATATAATTATTGCCAGGTCGACTTTGTAAAGGATATGGGAAAACAGTGGCGCTTGTGTGGACAACCGTGAGAAGTATGGGTGCAAGTTGTGTTTTAAAGAGTCCATCATGCTGGAGTTGAGTAACCTAAGAAGAATTCAAAAAATTTAAATACGGCGGTCATGAATGAAAGTTAATGATAAATTAATATGATCTTACTATATTAATTCAAAAATGGCGGATGCAAAAAAATTATATAAAACCAACCCATTAAATCTGGCTGGGAAAGAAGAGTGGGGGAAATGTACATCCATCATAGTTATATCCGTTAATATCATCTTCAAAAAAAAAAAACATTTGTTTTGCAACAAAAAAAAAGTTATGAAGAAAATTTTAAAAATTAGTTTATTACCTAGGATCTACAAATGTTTTTTAACTTAAAGATAACTAAAAGGTAACTTATAAGATAGATCCCCCTCCCATTTTATTTAAAACTAAAATTAATTCATTTAACTGTTTGTTAAGAAGCTTCTTAAGAATTGTTAATTTATTTTTTAAATCATAAAAATAGTCATGCAGACTCACGTATAAACAGACATCCAGAAATGTCCTGACCAAGTTTATGATAGAACGTCGATATAAGTGTATGATTTTTTCCCCTTTTCAAGTACTTAGATTTATTACGAGAGAAGCTCCGGACAGGTTTCTACCCCCCTATTCTGGAAGAGAGATTCGAACCCGGAGCTCCCAGCTTAAAAGGCACGAACGGAACTTTTCAGCCAATGTGGCGACCCTAATACTATTATCATTATTTGTAATTATCCTCAGGAAGAAGGGGAAAAGAAAGACCACTCGGATGCTAGCTCGACCAAGGTGATCTTTTACAGAGAGTTCACAGATACTTCAAAGGTGTCCCTCGATGATCGGCGAGCTCTTTCGCAGCGCCCTGCCAAGAGGAGAAGTTTCTGCTCCAAGCTAGAGATCAAAAAGAGAACGAAATTACTAAAAAGCATTGAGGTGAGAATTATTTATATTCATTTCTAAATTTATTTTTAAAACGCAGAAAAATCTTCCATGAAAATCTAATGACTTACATATTAATGAACTATATGAATCTAAGACTTATTATGGTAAAAAGTAATGAGATGTTTTATTAATAATAAGTATTTATTATCAAAACAGAACGAGAGCAATTAAATTATGTGGAAAAATCACAAGGTCGGTTAGCCAACCATCTCGAAGGTAAAATTTTTTTGTTTTANTATATAGAATAACCAAGAAAAAAAAATGTATTATCGGGTATTAAGGATGCAAAGCGGTTGAAGTTAAGGTCTTGTATATAAAGAATATATTAAAATCATGATAGAGAGAGGGGTTGGACACATAATAAGGAGGAGCATTTGCAATTATTCTTAAGCTTTGAATTGAAATCATTTTATTCGCTGAATGTTAGTAGGTTTAGCGGCACCTCAGATTTCTAAACCGTATGTCCAGATCGGTCGTATTAATGTCTTGAGATAGTTTATTTTCAGTTGTGAGTTGTTAATGCTTATCTATTAGTATGCATAAGAGCCCTTGTCGCTTAAGTTTAATTTGCTCACCCCAGTTAAGATGGAACCCAAGATAACAGACTGAATCGGAGAGAGTTAAAGGGATGTTATTGTACTTAACATTACTGGAAGGATCTTTTCCTATATATGAAAATATATCAGTACGCATTTGGGCTTATTTTAATGTAAAACTAATATTTTAGTTATACATTTTCAGCACCACTGCTGAATAGCATAAAGTTTGGTAACAAAAAAAAAATTATATGACGTTTTAGAATCAGGTTGAGAAAGTAGAACCACTTTGATATCAGCGAGGGTATTGAGATGGGTAGGGATGCAGTGTACAAGATGAAAAGGATGGGCCCAAACCCACTTTCCCTCTCCCAATGCCCTGTGGAACGCCCGCTTTCACAGGGAGGTGATCGGAGTAATCAGATCTTTAACGGACCCTAAAGAAACGGTTGGAAAGGTAAGATTTGAGGATTAGGTAGATGGTACTTGGGAATATGGACTTGAGCTTATATAATAGTTCAGAATGCCATACTCGGTCAAATGCTTGAGTGGCGTCTAATAACTCACTAGGGTGCATTCTTTTATCTTGATGAAAGAGGAAATTAAATCAACAATGCAAAACACCTATTGGACAGTAGAATGCTTGGCAAAGTGATGGTTTGGGAGGATTTTTAATGAATTTATGGTAGGCATCATTCGTTTTGAAAATACCTTGGCTAGTAAGGAAAAGAAGTTGATTGGGCGACAGGATCATTGATTATGAACAGGTTTTGATGATACTGAAGGAAATAACGTGATGATATACGATTGAGAAGGTAGTTTTTTATTATCAAAAGATTAATAAATACAATACAATTTTCTTCAACATGTGTAGTTTTTGTTCATCGACGTTTCGGCATATTGTATATTTTACTTGTTTTAATTATTTACTGTTCTATTTCTAATTCTTCTCATGGCATTGCAATTTTTCAACAGTCACAAACAATATAAGCCAAATGTTACTTTATTAAAAATTTAAAAAAAGCACATTTTGAAGAAAAGTGTTCTGTTAAATGAAGACTTTGACCTTCCCCAACTACATCTTAAATTCTTATTGTTTGCCATTATTAAATCAATAACATATAATAAATAATTTTATAGAAATAATTTCCTTCAGTATCATCTATCCATTTCTGTACTTCTTTTCATACAATCCTTGAATTTTTGTCAGAGTGGAAATTCGTTATAGAGCGAAAGCTTAGTCCTAGTGGGAACAAGCTTACATTTCTAATATACAATCAGGAGAGCTTTTAAGAAAGAGCGAAGAAGAATTGAAAAGGCTTGCTCTAAGTTTTCGTTTAAATGCCTGCCAATGAGCAGCTTGATTCCCTTGAGAGACCAGGAACAATATAATACGTTCCAAGTAAATTTGAGCAGGGCGGTTAACCTCCTACAACATATTAGTGGTTATCCCCCTACGACATATTGGTGGTTATCCTATCTCGCTGTCCACGGCTTGTATGGATACACTCAAGCCGTGCCTCACCGCCTAACCCAAACACGGGCCAACTTTATATAACTTCAACATGGCACGCTAGCAGACCGATAACTCAAGTATATTTATAACCTTCACTCTTCCCTCTAACTTTGTCTTCAACCCTCGGAGTTCGGACTTTCCTCTTGTTCTAAATTATTCTGCATTATAAGATGAAGCTGGGCGAATGGTGAAGCAAGGACACCATGAGTTATAAGAACCGAAACAAGGAATTAACATCAAAGTTACAAATTTACCTTTAGTCATGTACAACATACACTAAACTTTCAAATTCCACTTACTCTTACAGGCAAATACCCTTTAAAAATTAACTTTCCAATTTTACGTTTTATTCGTGTTGTTTTGGCTAATAAATTTGTTTTACATTAATCTATAAAATCAGTTGTTATTTCTAGTTATATGTATATACTAATTTCAAGAAAATATATATTGTTTTAAGAATTTAGTATCAAATAGTATCTTTTTTTTTAAATAATTTTATTTAATATATTATGTACGTGTAATATTACACCATGTTATTTGTTGATTAATTCTAAGTAAAAACATGAGCTCATGTGCCTAGGGGGACATGGGCCCATCTCCTCTTTTGACAGTGGGGAGGTTTCTCTGGATGGGATTGGTTGAAGAGGGATTGGGCAAAAGGACTGGGGTGAACGGAAATCTAAGATTGGAATTTGGAGAATCGAATATTGATGAGGTTTTTAATGAAGGGGATATTAAGGTCATTATGAAGAGTGTCATTTAAAAAATAATATGGAGTATTAAATCTTGTACTTTGGATTGGAAGGACTGGTTTTTAAGGATGTTGGACGGTTTGGCTGTGCCCCATAAGAACATATTGCAATTTCAGATTGGTCTTATAATTGTTTTGTATATATATAATTGGTTTGTTTTTGGTAGAGAGTTCATAACGGCGATTTCAATAGTCCGTTCAATAGTGACTCGAGAGTCCAAGTTGAAGCTTATATGTTGCAAAGAATCTGAGGTAGATATTGTCCATTTTATAAAATTGATTTACATTTATGAAATCTTCGTAAAAATGACTAACAAAATTATGATCTTATAATATAAAAAAATTACTCTTCTTAAAAAAAAGTACGGTGGGGTTTGAAGTTGAAAATAACAATACAGTATCATTGTTATAATCATGAAGTTCATGTTTCTAATACATTTTGCAACGTTTATGCACGAGGAAAAAGTTCCAACATATATTATACTTACTAGATGATATTAAACGTAATAGAGATACAATAGAGAATTCAATGGTTATAGTAATGGGTCAAAATTGGGTCACCTGGTACTCCACAAAATTAAATTTCCACAAAATCTAAATCAGTACATCATACCATACACAAGAGGGGGTTCATTCGTCCTAAGCGATTCCGACCCGTCTTAAGTCATTCCTTGGGAAATTTTACAATTTTTAATATGAAGATTCTTAAGATTATAATAATTCATAGTTTATTTGAGGAAATATCGTATTAATAAATATTCAGGCAACTTGATCAAATCGAAATACTTTGAATATTCTCCTTTGAAAATATTTTCGGTTCTTTTATTTTTTACTTACATCTACAGCTCTTAAAAACAATATATTNAAATGTCACCGGGAAAAAATCCTGATTTAATCCTATTTCATCAAATTTTGTGACAAATAATACTGTTTTTTGTTTCAAAATTAAAGGATTTTCATTAGATAAATACAAGCAGACTATTCCCTAGTTTTTTCTTCAGAAACCGTTAGAAACTGTTGTTTTTTAAAATAACTTTTTAACAAATGGCTAATGATTTAATAAAAAAATAAAAAATCTTAGACACCTTTCGAAGGCCGGACTTACCGATTAACATTTCATGAATGGAGTCCGATCGTCCGCAACACCTCATAAGTAATGCAAGTTCCACAACGATGACCTGCAATCAGATACTCATAGTAAATTGGGGAAAATCTAAAAATCAGTAGAAACATTATTTATTTAGAAAGTAATGAAATACTCTAAGGCTCTCTTTGATTTGTCACAATTCTCAAGGTAATTCCGTTACACTAGACGATAATTTCTCTCTTACATTCCATTTCCATGAACTCTTTCAAGTTTTTTTTTTTTTTAAATAATAATAACTTTCCCACAAAGCATGACATTATTTTTATCGATTGATGCTTGAGTCAATAAATAAATTATTTCACTCCTAAATGATAAGAAGAAATCATACAAAATCAAACAAGCTAACAAGATTGACATTGCTTGCAGACCTTTTTTCTTAAAATGGAATGTATTAGAAAAATACATAAGAAGATATTAAATAATGTAATCACAACAGTGCAGCATGAATCATAAGTGTATAATGGTATTTGGACAGGAAGCCACGAATAGACTCAAAACAGGACATCTTCAATAAATCTTTGATATCTGGATCTTTCTTTCTTGTACAGTTACAGACAGTACCTTCATTTTATATTACCTGGATTCATTCCTGCAGACATTGATAGAAAACCTATGTGAAAGCTCCTGAAAAAACAGGTTTTGCGGAGGCCGATGGCTAGCAGCTGACAAATTTCCAGGATGAGTCTTGGAATCTCGAACTAAAGGAAGAATGAGTCTATTTTGCATAACAAAATTAGAAGCTAATATTGCAACTGTTGCGGAGCGAAGCTTGGAGAGTAACATGACGAGAAAGGCCAGCCATATTATTGAGTCAGTTGTTGCCAGCCAGATAGATTAAATAATTTGATAATGTTTTAAAATTTCAAAGACAATGGGAGGCTGTATTACAAATATTATTAGCATTATAATGCGATTTTATGAGTCAAATCAGCTTGATTGAGTTGAATAGCTTATTTAACTTAGTAAAGTTACGCGGCTTTTGAAATCCTACTAAGGAGAAACTAAAATTGTGATAGGTTAAATATATATATATTTTAAAATTACGACATTAAACTTAATAACCGCATTATTGTGAATCGTTTTTTGTAAGTAATATTAGTCGGGGAAGGTAAGGTTTAAAGTGAGACCAAAATACATAATATTAATACTTTCGTATTAATACAAGAAACAAAATAGGTGTAAAATGCAGTCTTCTCCATTTTTCTTCACATTTTTTTTTTAATAACCTAATTTGCTTTTCATCCATTTGAGGGAGAGTTTAAAGATCAGAGTCAAAGTTACATGGTCAACTCTAATTCAAGTTTAACTTAGTTTAACTCAAAAGTAATAAAGTGACAGGAACATTCCTTTAAATTCTTTAAACTAAAGCTTTTTATAAATTTATTTCAAATACAAAAAAATTAAAATAAACCCCTTGAAGAGAACCTAAAGATCGAAACAAATTGGAGAAGAATCAAAATAAATGAATAAATGAGAGTGATGGTTCAAATTTGAATTACTTACGACCAGACTCCTAATTTGGCTACAAATTCCATATCTAAGAATCATAAGGACAATAATATATATATATATATTCCAAACCATATTCCAATCAACTAATCCGTAAATGAAGACATAACAACNTTCACTCCTCACTGACGAAGGGCGAGAAATCCCCGAAAATTTTACTCCTTGTGATTTTTTTCTTTTTGTGGGTTCACTGCACTCTATATCCCACCTGTTCTTGATTACTGTATATCGCAGCGTCGAGTGTTTCATTTTATACACATACTTTATATATAAAGAGAGAGAGATAGATAGATAAATACTTTATTACCTTAGTTCGATGAGTCCTCTATTACAGACAATACACATATAATATTTATATTCTTTAATCAATATAGAATAAATTGTTTTATGAAAAGAGGATTGTCGGGAATTCGGTCAAGGTAGTTGAAGAATTAAAAACTACTTTGTAACCATAAAAGTTTTTATTTTAGCCAACGTTTCGGCCTGAATTCCAGGCCTTCATCAGGGCAAATGGGTTGATAGGGAAAAAGAGAGACTCGTGCTCAATTGTGTCTACATCATGACTGATTATATTATTTAGGTTTTAGAAATTGCCAGAAAAAACTTTTACATTAATTAAAACGAAATGGTTATGTTCAATCTACTAATAAAACTCATATAAAGCAATAAAAAGACACGTTACTATATTAATAACACATCGATAAATAGCAATACAAATAAAATATAATTGAAGAATAAAGAGGGGTATTACTTAAGAGGAGAAATCACTACACAGCAATACATTATCAGCCAGCCAAACCCCTTGAGTTTATCCCAAGAAATCAACCTATCCAGGCCCTGCGGAAGGACGATGAAGCCCTTATTCCTATTGGATTGTTATTGAACTATCTAGCCGCAATTACACATAATGAGGATCTGATCATATTGGTCCTGGAAATTGGTAGCTGTCATATGTTCCCCCTAGGCTTGGGCTACTTAGGGTTATGAACCCTCTACTTTGGTCCTCAGGTATCCCTCTTCGAAGAATGATCATGGCAAGGCACAAATTTTTCAAACGGAGAAGGAGAGATCGAAAGCAATAATTCATATTTTTATCCAAAACTGTGAGTTAAAGTAACAGATTCCGGATAGAATTTTTCAAGGCATTTACAGATCAACTGAATTTTATCATCTAAAAAACATAAAACCTTGATCCCTACAGAAGTTAAAAAATGATAAAATAAAATGACATACTTTCTTATCCTTAAACTATCCTTAGCTCGTTAACCTATCCCATTCTGCAACATTCATAATTTAGTGAGTGTTTTTACTTTTAAAAATTGTAAAAAAAAAAATTCTTAAAATAAAGTTACAGTAAAACATATCATTCAATTCAAGTCCCATAGATATGGTGAAGCATTGTCAACAACTATGTGAAGAGGATTTATTCCGAATAGTCTGGTAAGATTATTATATTTCACTTGCTAGTACTTCTAAGTCCTTCAATTCTCTTTACATTTTTTCTTCAGATTTCTTATGTTTTTCTTTTCATTACTGCAAGTTCCACATAAGGGCACGTTCATGTAGAAATACACAGCAAATCTCAATTGAGTAACCGTAGGACTGTCTCAGTTGTTTGATATTAATATTTAAAAAAAATAGTGATACTTCTTCCTCGTAATTTATGGGTATTTTCTTGGAGATAAACACTCTTATATTAATTTCTCCTGTATGCAATATCCCAGATACAAATAGATTTATGAGCAGCTTAACAAACCGGTTACATGTCTCTTGCGTACTCCCCTTTTCACACAATCACTTTCGACCGCAAATACACTGCAGTTTCTCTCGGAATACACATGAACTCCCATTCCTAGCAAGTAGAACGACTGTCCCACTATCCCCCAAGGTAAAAGTACTATAAGATTTACGTTACATCGTTCTTCACTGTCCTATTGGACATACATAACTTCTTTTGGCTTACCACTAGGCCAGTTGTCACAAAAGCCAACATATATAAAGCGATCCTGAATTTCCCAAAGTAATAAGACATCAAATAACCAAAGTACCACCCTGAACAGATTGCATTTTGAACTTCATTAAACGATGACAGCAGAATTCAAAGATTAAATTTTCCATATAAAAGATAATTTGAAAATATTTCTCACCATGAACAGTATGCAATCCTATGTGCAATAGGTCAATGCTATAGCCAGAAAAAAAATATGAATTATTAAGAAAAATAAAATAAATAGCCAGTGCAATGCTTCATTTTCCAATGAGAATGGCTTGCTGTTCTCCATGAATACCCTGCCAAACGATAAGAAATTGGTAACAAAATTTGGAAAAATTAAAAAAAAACTACCACGCAGGAGCAGAGTAAGTTAAACGATTTTGTTCTCTTAAAAAAAAAAAAAATTCAATGATATGCAATTTTTCATTTTCATCATCTCTCTAAAAAAAAAAACTCTTTCTTTTTTATTGATTTCACCCATTACTCAACAGGAAGTTTACAATGTATATTTAAGCTTAATTTTGCATACTTTTGTTACACATAAATGTTTTAAGGCTTATATTGATTATTTTGTCACTTAAGACCCTTTCATTTCTCTAAGACTGAAGACTGACTCCTTCATATTCTTCTCAGTAATATCACATGTACAATAAAGCCGGTCTGGACAGAAAAAGTTCGTTTTTTTTAGAGAATTAACTATAATTTTGAGGTTCTAATTTTTTTTTTTAAATTTATTCAATATAGATATTTTATGACTCTCCACGCAGAAAATGGCAGGGGAAGGGAA
Organism: Oncopeltus fasciatus; assembly: GCA_000696205.2. Classification (NCBI taxonomy): domain Eukaryota; kingdom Metazoa; phylum Arthropoda; class Insecta; order Hemiptera; family Lygaeidae; genus Oncopeltus; species Oncopeltus fasciatus. The sequence continues at coordinate 4,943 of KZ809233.1, read as the reverse complement.
AGAAGAAAATGGATATTTTGACTATTTAACTAGTAGAATTTCAAAATTAATTACTTAATGTCGAAATTGTAGAACTTATCATTTTACTTGATAAGTAATCTTATTGTTGAGTTTCTATTTTCTCTAATATAATTTCCACTTTATGGTGTATTTTTAACTCTATAAAAGCAACTTGACGAAAAAGTCATTTTAGGATTTAAATTGAATCAATGAAATATTTTTACTGGGAATATATAGGTTTCTTTTGTAATCATCTTTTTGATAAATATACCTTATAAATTTATTTAAGAATTTAAGATGGCTTAAATTCCTACTCTTTCTATGATGAGTTGCAATTATCTCGGAGAGTATTTTTCAACGGTAAATATGTTATTCCTTTAAATCTTAATCAGCATTGCTAACACACGAGGATTTTCGAACATCTTGAACCTTAATGGACCCCTTTCTTTTTCAAAACTCTCAGTCGTTTTTAAGTATATTTTTTTTTTATTAGTAGTTTAATAAGAGTATATTATATTATTTTTTGCCCCATATTGCTACACTATTTATCGTTAAATATTCTCAACTGAGCACGTTCCTCAGGCTTTGTTCCTCCCTCTTTATGGATTCTATGGCGTTATAACACATAAAGTGGGCGTACAACATTTAGCCCTGTTTGCTAGGTTTTCAGAATTTCTCACCACAATGAAGGCACACACATCGGCTTGCCTGAATAATTCTCGACTCCTGCTATAATATTAGCCGCTAACATTGCGGTTTATTGCATATCGGCAGAGTCCGGGGTCAGACTTCCCCTACATAAATGAGCTCTGAGCACACTCTTCACTCCGATTAATATGGAGCTCGCCGCACGGTCCTGCGGTACCCACAAATGTGCGCCTCCTCATGTGCCTCTTCGTGGATTATCAAAAGTAATGCCGAGCGCGCTGAAAGTCGATGACATGTATCAAATTGGTGAACGCATTTCAATTTGTGACGGACATAGAAGTCAAGAGATTTCTACGAACGCTCAACAGAGCGCACCATTAGTTGGATCATGCGGAAAATTAAATTATGACATGATATTAATGAACAGAGGGCCTGAACAATGTATGTTTATATACCACATTCAAAATAACTATTAGAAGATACGTTAAGACAAAAATTTTAGAACTTTATTCGAAGAAAAAAAGTAAATGCATATTTGTACAAAAAACAATTTTTTTTATCATATAAGAGAAGCTAAAATATGTTTTATTTTATACATTTAAGAAATAAAGAAAAATTCATTTTAATTATATATATATACTTATTTGAAGCTTACTACTTTTTGTTGTGTGACGGACTCAGGCCAAGTTTTCTTAAGATAAAGAAAAGAAACAATCACAAACACACATATGTATTTGAATTTTATTTTTTAATCATTTCATCTGATTTCCCATTAAGAACCCAAACTTATCACAGTAATATTATGAAGATATTTTTTTACATACTTAATATATATATGTGCGTGCATGCGTTCGTGCGTGCTTGTGTGCGGGTGCGTGAGTGCGTGCGTGCGTGAGTGCGTGCGTGCGTGCGTGCGTGCGTGCGTGTGTGTGTGTGTGCGTGCNGCCATCTCCAGGGCTATCATGAAGATGAGAGAGGACGTCCTGTCCCTAAGTTCACATTTCCATGACTGAAATGTGAACTCCACAGTCATGGGAATGTGAACTTAGGGATAGAACGTCCTCTCTCATCTTCATGATAGCCCTGAAGATGGCTTGCAATGTACGGAAAATACACAGCCTATTTGGAATAATGGACCACGGGAAGCCAAGATGCCAATATATATTTCCAACATCACAAGACAAATCACAAAACCACCCTAATACAGGCTGAGGATCTTTACTTATTTGACAATGCATTTTGGCTAATTAGCGCATGGCAGAAATACACGACAGCGAAAAAAGCTGTCACTATAGATATTTTTAGTAAATATTTAGGACAGTAACTATTCGGTACTATCAACACAATGTTGTTTTTATTATAATTGGATTTTAAATCATTAAATAAATATATATATATAAACGAGGTTTACTTGTAGTTGCAAATTCCGTTATGTGTATTTGAAATTTACATCCAATAAGATAATTATAGAAATTATAAAATTAATAGAAATTACAGAAATCATTCCTATTAGTTTCCAATCATAAATCACAAAAAAATTTAATAAATAAATAAACTAGTATTTTGTCAATTATTAGATATATTTAAGATGGACATCTTTTCACCGATTCAAGAAAGAGTTGCCCTCTCCCATACGCAATATAGTAGTATGGACGATACAGAAATAAGCTGGAAGGGGTGGGGGGGGGGGGGGGGGGGGCGATACAGCTCGTCAGGGCCAGGTGCATGTCCCCCGCGAGCACACCTTCCGTCGCCCTATGCAAATACCCTGCGATTTCTCGCCGGACCAATCCAAAGAGAAATAGGCTCAGAGCGCACCAAGGAGTGGCTTTCTACCCTCCCGAACACTCAACAGTCCCATTCTACCAGATTTATTATGCGTTAAGTTTATTACAATAATGTTCGAAGGATTTGACCCTGTTGAAGTAAAATTACAGGCTGATATGTTGCTACTCTGACAACAGATCATGAGTTCGTCAATATAGAAACTATTTACCGTTTCTTCTTCCGGGTTGGACCATGTCAAATTGTTGTTATTTGCCGAGCTTTCGCACATCATGTGATGGCATCTTCAGGGCTGAAAAGAGAATGAGAGTTGTAAAAGAGAGATTTTTAAAAATCCAGGTGGTATATAATTACCATGTTTTATACACCAGGTGGTGTATAATCCCGGCGCGGTCTGGTCCTTGGGCGAAGACTGCCTTCCCATTGGTTGATACTGTGTTCTGGCGGCTGTTCTCTGGAGTATTCAGGTAGCTGGTCACAGATTGGTTGGATCCTCTTGTCAATTAGCGCTGGTTTCCAGTTTTTGCTCAGTCTGTATCCGTCTTCTCTGTTGATATTTTACGGATTCTTAGTTATTTCGATGGCTTCTCTGGTGGTTCGCCGATAGTGGTAGCAGGTGTTGGCGAAGTGTTCTGCTAGAGCTGACCTCTTTGTGCGTCCGTGTTTGATGTCTGCGGTATGTTCTTTGAGACGTGTGACTATCGTCCTTCCGGTTTCACCGATGTAAGAAGTTCCGCAGGAGCAGGGAATCTTGTAAATTCCTGGAGTCCGAAGTCCAAGTTTATCCTTAGGTTTCGGAAGGATGTCTGTTATTTTTCTGTCCGTGCTGAACGTTGTTCGTATCTTGTGATTTTTGAGTATTCGGGCGATCTTCTCTGTTGTCCCTTTGACGTAGGGGATGGTCACTTGTCCTTGGAATTCTTCCAATTTTTCTTCACTATAGAAACTGATCTACTTAGTGATTTACCTTCCGCATCAAAAAATTGTATAAAGAATTTCAAAGGGAAAATAGATGGATAAATAATGAGAGGACTCATGTCTTAGGACAATGAGTCCTCTATTACAGACAATACACATATAATATTTATATTCTTTAATCAATATAGAATAAATTGTTTTATGAAAAGAGGATTGTCGGGAATTCGGTCAAGGTAGTTGAAGAATTAAAAACTACTTTGTAACCATAAAAGTTTTTATTTTAGCCAACGTTTCGGCCTGAATTCCAGGCCTTCATCAGGGCAAATGGGTTGATAGGGAAAAAGAGAGACTCGTGCTCAATTGTGTCTACATCATGACTGATTATATTATTTAGGTTTTAGAAATTGCCAGAAAAAACTTTTACATTAATTAAAACGAAATGGTTATGTTCAATCTACTAATAAAACTCATATAAAGCAATAAAAAGACACGTTACTATATTAATAACACATCGATAAATAGCAATACAAATAAAATATAATTGAAGAATAAAGAGGGGTATTACTTAAGAGGAGAAATCACTACACAGCAATACATTATCAGCCAGCCAAACCCCTTGAGTTTATCCCAAGAAATCAACCTATCCAGGCCCTGCGGAAGGACGATGAAGCCCTTATTCCTATTGGATTGTTATTGAACTATCTAGCCGCAATTACACATAATGAGGATCTGATCATATTGGTCCTGGAAACTGGTAGCTTTCATATGTTCCCCCTAGGCTTGGGCTACTTAGGGTTATGAACCCTCTACTTTGGTCCTCAGGTATCCCTCTTCGCAGAATGATCATGGCAAGGCACAAATTTTTCAAACGGAGAAGGAGAGATCGAAAGCAATAATTCATATTTTTATCCAAAACTGTGAGTTAAAGTAACAGATTCCGGATAGAATTTTTCAAGGCATTTACAGATCANCTGAAGATGGCTTACAATGTAAGCCGAAACGTTGGCAGATAATCCTTTATTAAGAAATACATTTTTTAAATTTGTGTTTTTTGGATCTACCTTGACCGAACCCCAACTAAAATCATCTTAGGGCTTTTACTGTTATGTTCAATCTACTAATAAAACTTACATAAAGCAATAAAAAAGACACGTTACTATATTAATAACACATCGATAAATAGCGATACAAATAAAATATAATTGAAGAATAAAGAGGTGTATTACTTAAGAGAAGAAATCACTACACAGCAATACATGATCAGCCAACCGAACCCCTTGAGTTTGTCCCAAGAAATCAACCTATCCAGGCCCTGCGGAAGGACGATGAAGCCCTTATTCCTATTGGAATGTTATTGAACTATCTTGCCGCAATTGCACAAAATGAGGATCTGATCATATTGGTCCTGGAAATTGGTAGCTGTCATATGTTCCCCCTAGGCTTGGGCTACTTAGGGCTATGAACCCTCTACTTTGGTCCTCAGGTATCCCTCTTCGAAGAATGATCATGGCAAGGCACAAATTTTTCAAACGGAGAAGGAGAGATCGAAAGCAATAATTCATATTTTTATCCAAAACTGTGAGTTAAAGTAA
>KZ809232.1:55225-74548 GCA_000696205.2 Oncopeltus fasciatus | reverse complement strand
ATATATAATTGCAATAAATCTGTCATCAGAAAAAATTATATGTCAACATTCCTCTAGAATTCACCAAATGAAAACGTCTTCATCCATAGTATTATACTAATTTATTACTTTAATACCTATATAGAAACAAATGTCAACAATTTATGTTATATTTATTATTAAACTCCTAGAAGAATATTTCACAGATACGTACACAATAATTTATAAAATATTTATATGTTCAAATGGAGAGTTATTTTGACCGTAGATATTATTATAAGATGTTTTTTGTTGGGATTCGGTCAAGGTAAATCCAAAAAATACAAATTTGAAACCTCTGCCAACGTTTCGGCTTACATCGTAAGCCATCTTCAGGGCTATCATGAAGACGAGAGGGAACTTCCTGCCCCTTCATGACTAGTCATGAAATGGATTTATCTTGACCGAACCCCAACAAAAAAACATCTAATAATAAAATTGTTATATTTAGTTGTGATGCCGTGTATAATAATGAGAACGCGTCTTAAGTATTGAATTTCTTTTAAAAAATAAATACAAAAATTGTTATAATAAATATATAAACTTATAAATAAGTTGGCGGATGGTACCATGACGCTACTCTAGAATCAGAGAGTATTAAAATAAGATAAATATAATATTTGGTAAATGTATGACTTCTCTAATGGCTGAAATCGGTCTAAGGGAAAGAGGTGTTTCAGAAGGTGTTTAAAATTTAAAATATTAATATAACTTTTCTTATTAAAGTTACGTAAAAATTTAAAACAAAATAGTCTAGAAAAAAAATTTTGGTGTGCCTATTTTTTTAATATTGAAAAAATATTCTGTATCTATTTATTTCATTGTAAATCCTTAAATTAATTAATTTTTGGATGAAATGAGAAAAGAAAAAGGAATCGGGGAAGACTGAAATCTATAATCTTAATATTGTGTTGTCATTTATGTTACGATAAAGTATCTCAAATAAATAATAACAAATTATTTAAAATGTAACTTTAAAACATTTATGTTTTACAATATTATTACAAAAAAAAATTCTCATTAAGGATGAACTTGTGAATGGAATTACGATAAATGTGCTCTTTCTTCACTCTTTTTTTTTCTAGCCAGTCCAGCACTAACTTTAAGCTTTAGTGGAGATACATCCATCTTAATGAAATCTGCATTGATTACGTGTGTAAAGGGCTTTTTAATAATTCGGGTGGCTTATTTAAATATGCGTAGGTCGTTACTGACATGTTGTATATAAATATCCTGAGTGGATAAGGAATTTATTACTTTAAATCTTTCTTTAAATAATATGAAAAAACTTAAGAGGCTAAATGGGCCAAATAGCCTTACTAATCAAGGTATAAGAAGCAAATAATAATTACTTAGTCTATTGGTCTCTGTTCGCGCCTTAATCCTCCTTTATCAGTCCCGAGCGCCCTAATCTCGGCACAGGAGCTGACTCGCCTGAACTCGCGACCCTTATCGCCTAAATGCAGTGTCCCCCTACCTCACCCTCATTCTGCTTCCAGATCCCATAGGACTCTCTCTCTGCTTCCAGATCTCATAGGAGACACTCTGCTTCCAGATCTCAACACTCTGCTTGCAGACCCCATAGGAGACACTCTGCTTCCAGATCTCATAGGAGACACTCAGCTTCCAGATCTCATAAGAGACACTCTGCTTCCAGATCTCATAGGAGACACTCTGCTTCCAGATCTCATAGGAGACACTCTGCTACTAGATCTCATAGGACTCACTCTGCTTCCAGATCTCATAGGAGATACTCTATTTCCAGATCCCATAGGAACCACCCTGCTTCCAGTAGTAGACAAAGTGTTTAACGTATCCATTTCGCTTTATAAAAGTATTATTATTTCGTGCCGCCTTATGCGCCTCCCCTTTACAATACAGTCCATTACTCCACTCCACTCACGGCTGCCACGCATTCCCAGAAGGTAAGTGCTCTGAATTTTTGGGTTTTTCTCTTGGCCGAGTTGAAGACCTTTAATTTCAGGGCCGCTTTGGAAGAAGGACTGCAGGTGAGAGCGAGGACCGAGCTGCTTGCTGAAACTACATTGTAAGTTATTATTTTGTTACCTATTGTATTAAATTTTTCTTTCTTTTTCTTTTATTTTTAATATTAAATATTTATTCTTTATTAGTCACATTCGAACCAGCGAAAACGCCGCCACAGTCTCTCTGTGANGGACTGCAGGTGAGAGCGAGGTCCGAGCTACTTGCTGAAACTACATTATAGGTTGTAATTTGTTACCTATTATTTTTTCAATTTTTTCTTTCTTTTTCTTTTATTTTTAATATTAAATATTTATTCTTTATTAGTCACATTCGAACCAGCGAAAACGCCGCCACAGTCTCTCTGTGATCATCATAAGTAATAATTTTAAGGAATTTTTAGCTACATGAAGTTAGTTCATTACTGGATAACATCAGATACTGCAGAACTTTCAACTATCTGATCAGGTAATTATATACATGGAAAAAATATTTGATTTATAATGCTCACCAACAAGCGAGGAAGTGTCTGCATGACTTCATGCAGAACAAATCTCCAGTCATACATCAGTAATCATCAAATGTTCATTATCAAATTCAAAAAATCAAATAAATGAAATCAATGATTAAAAAAATCATTATAATATGAAAGATATGAAATCTAATCATCATCATGATCATCAAATGGAACAAATCATTCTTCCATATGATAACATGTGTCTACGTGGTTTTTCTGATGATGGTTCACAACGTGAGCCGAAACTTCGGCAAATAATATTAAATAATATATATTCTTCTATTGTATTGTTTTCATCCACCTTGACCGAACTCCAAACAATTTTTTACTGATGATCTCTACGTTCAAAAACTCTCTACTTGATAAACAACCATATGTGTAATAGAAACATAAACATGTGGCTTATCTGGAAATATTAAATTTTGAATGTTTACTATTCTCAAAAACCCCCCAAAAAAATATAAACATATGTTTCCTCTGGAATTATTTAAATATTCACCAATCATGTCTGATAGGGAAACATATGACTGCTCTGGAAATATTAGGTTTTGAAATTCCAGAATAATCACTTTCTAAGCCTTTATGTAACAAAAACATATAGTTCACTTGGTCATATTGGCCTTTAAAATTCCAGTTAAATCACTATCCAAGTCTTTAAATAACTTGAAAATATGGTTCACTTGGAAATATTGGCCTTTGGAATTCCACTGTAATCACTATACCAACCCTGCCTGATAGCTAAACCTCAGGAAATACTAATCTCAGAATGCTTACAAACCGTCCCTGAAAATGATGCTTAGACATTTTGACTCCACTGGAAATATTAGGTTGTTAATTTTCAGAACCTGGTGAATCAACTCAGGCCCACGAACCACGTATGAATGTGAACCAGAAAAATATGTGCCTCATCGAGGAATATTTACGTTTAAACTTCACTAAGCTCACCAAAAACGCCTGAAAATGAAATATGAACATGTATTTTGATAAGAAAATGGTTAAAACCTTTTACTTTCTTCCTATATTTTTGTAATTTTTTTACGCACAAATTAACAACATGTTATTAACTATATCAAGTTAACTATTCGGCATCTAATGTTCTATATCTTTGACTTATCACTTTTCACCTTTCTGAATTGTCGTTTATTGCACTATGCCAGACATATGTTTAACACATCTCAATTTCAATACGCAAAATATCTCATCGATGCGATGGTTTGGTTGATCAAAAACCATTACTTCTCGAATGCGATATTAAGCACAATTTGAAATATGTGGTGATTTTCAAAGGATGGAAATTCGGGAAAGTAATTAAATGCCTTGAGCATAGTACCATATCACATTAATGGTACTGCATGGGCAAATTCTATGACAATATATTTTTCCCTCTGGTGCTTGCTATGCCGGACATTCACTTCACTTTGTAATATCAACTAGGGCTCTGCACAAAGAGACATGCATGCATACGTTTCAGCCTGTTTGATTTTAATCAACGTGCTCGCAGATAGAGAGAGAGAGAGAGAGAGAGAGAGTGAGATAGAGTAGAGAGAGGGGAGGTTTAGACTGGGGTGGGGGCACAGGCTGAAACACAATTGGTTCTCGCCCGGGAGGTTACAAAGCTCTCCTGGTTACAGCTAGCTATAACCTGACGCCCTTGAGCCTCGGTCCCTGCCAATCAGCTGCAGGCATGGGCTATCAGATTAGTTTAAACTATTTGTCGGCCTTTTCCTCTTTAGTTTTAAATAACTTCAGTCGACCCTAGCAAAAATGAAAGCAAAAATTGTTCTTGGAAAGTGTGAAGTGTTTTGTTTAAAACTTTGATCCCAGTAGTATTTGGGTATACTTACTTATTCTAACAAAATGTTATTTGTGAATTATTAAGGGCAATGGACCATATGAATACCCTCTCTAACGTCAAGTTTTTTCAACAAGTCATTTTTTGTAAGTTCTTGTTTTTTGTAAAATAATATTCTCCTGCGTAATAAAGTCAACATAGCGAAGCATCACTCAAATTTTGTTTTATGGGCACAAGGGTAACTCATGGGATTTGTTCGGGTCTTACAATTCTGGCGCTGCGGGTTCGAATCCCGCTCAGGGCTATCTTTTATTTAATAGCGAAAGCTTGTCCTGATACCATGGATGTTTAGAATGGGATGGTAACCTGTAGATAGCCCCTTCCTCCATGGCCCTAAGCGGTTGAATGGGAGTCTAACATTTGAAGGCCTCTCTCACTCTCTCTCTCTCTCTCTCTCTCTCTATATATATATATATATATATAGATCGATCGTACATACATATAGACATCTCATATATAAGATACCACGGATCATTCTAATACCGCGAATCACAATAATCAAGCCGAACCTTCCATTTTGCCTGTTTAGGTGTATACGTTCTCCTTTCCTAGTAAGTACTCCCTGGATATTCGTCTGGGCGAAGCGGTTTCTTTGATCTTTGAAACAACCTTCTATTCCTGTTCACTTCCATCCTTTTATGAGTCAGNTATATATATATATATATATAAAGAGAGAGCGAAAGAGAGGAGAGAGAAAAATATAGAGATTATATAGGATAGATATATATTGAGAGCAATTGGTGAGCATAAGACCACCGCAATATCAGGCATCATATACTAATATTCATTATTTAAGTGCATTTATGTAATTATGCTAATTACATAAACATTCATTGCCAAATTTATTACATTCTAAACTACATAGATCTACAAACAATCAATAACCATTATTCAATATAAAAATTCGCTTTATGATGTATTGACGCATATATTTATCCTCGGCCTGTGGCTTCGTATTTTTTAAAGTACTCAAAACAAATGCTTCTTCTTTTGTTTTGAGTTTTTCAAAAATTGCATGGTTCTTCTGTTCATTGATTTATAAATGAAAATAATGTCTCTTCTTTATTTTTTCAAGAAACTCAACTAATACAAGGAGTTGCTTTATATACACGAATTGTGAAATTATAATTCATTAATGAGAATTCTGTCGAATCTACATGGAGTTGGGGACAATCTACTTATAAGAACCACTCGACGAGATGATAGTAGTTCTGAAATTCAGCTTGAGAGAAGGGTTGGCCGGGGGGGATAAGGGTCGGGGGGGGGGGGAACATTGACTGACAACCTGTTGCCCCTGAGAAGGCGGCGGGGGCGGAGGGTGAGACTTGGCTGAATTAAACATTTCTCTTGCTGGAGGCCACCCCTCTGGAAGTCTGTTCCACTCTGATTGGGGGTGGTAGCCACGACCAAGCCAGCCTGGATAATTAACACATTGACTTCTGCCTGGAAAAGTGCGTTTGACTTCTTACTTTGACTCCTTGAATGTACATATCAGGCTTATGTCTATGTGATCCCTTGTCTCTCTCTTTTAGTCTCATAATTCTTCCTAGCCCCTTGTTCCTAGTGCCTTATTCTTTCATGTGTCACATATTTCCAACATTTTATTGCAGATTCCAAACTTGCATCAGACTTTAAACCCAAGTTTAAGACCTAAAATTTCACTGGCGTTAATGGCCATCAGGCTGTTAAGCCATATATATATATATGTGTGTCCTCTTAAATTAATCTGCTCTTATAGATTTTACTATAATTACTCTATAGATTTTTTAAAATAATTTTATAATTATTATTGAATCTAATAAAAACCGAGTGATTGATGATGTTTACAGGAAATATGATTTTTAAGCTCCCCATGTATTAATTTTATGTAATCAGTACTAAAACAATACGTCTGCCTGTCGATTTATCGATGTCAGAATTGTAACTTGTCAACTAATACATGGGTTTTCATACCTTACAGTTTGATGAGAAGCTTAATAACTAATGACAAGATTTTCGCTAGATCGTTTTATATTGTGAGACACACATGGAGGATGATTAGTGAAGGTCCTCGTGCTCTGAGTCTGTGAATATCTCACCATGTTTGCCAACTACTCACATTGCTTATAGGCCCTTGTGAGATGACATTTCTGTTTTCTTTAGCAGGAGGATAGGGAGATCTGGATATTATTTACATGAAGCTAAGGCGAACTGTGACCTGCTGGGGGGCAAAAGACGCAGGGCCGGTGGCTCCTGGCTGCTAGTTCGACCACTTCTCCCACAGATTACAGCACTTGCTAACCATCTCTGCAGCTAGGCTCTTCCTGGGCGAATTTGAATACTCTGAACCATTATTTGTATCATAATGCAAGAAAATACTGTGAAGAGAACAGAAAAACACCTTAAGATTGGATTGTGACGAAACTAGAGAAAAAGTGTTTGAATGGTGCTTAACCATCGTATATTTTAATTGATTTGGGCAAAGAATGAAAAATTAATTGTCAATGAGACTTTTCTTGGTAGAAAAAGTATTTGGTGAAAATTATAAATTATGAATGTTCGAAAATCACATTTCACGCCTATAATTATCACTAAATTAAAATAATAACGATAATACGATGATTTTAAATTTTAGCCTTCATCTTTACGGTGCAACGGTTACCCCTGTTTTTTCTTCATCAATTTTGGCCATTGATATTCTCATTCAACTCTTTGCAGTATCTTAGTATGTCAAATCCCATATTTGGTATCTGAATTTGGCCTTTTGGGTCTACAGTCTGTAGTGAACGCTGAAAAATGAACATACATCCATGACTACACACACACACACACATATATAAATATATATATTGGAACCAAGATAAGGGAGGAAGGGAAAGTGGACCAAACAAATATAAAATCTTATTACACAGACATATAACAAGGACAGTGAACTCCTGGCTGACAAAAGAGAAGGTCATCCCCGCTTGTGCTGCATACCTCGAGTTGACAATGGAGGATATATATCACAATGTTATACCGTGGTATTCACAAACATATGTGTGCTACACGAAAAACGAGTGGGGCTCGAGGGTAAAGCACTAGGTGAGCCCTATGGTACAGTACAGGTACTAAGTGTTCGAGACTTTCTCTTGTTGACACGGTGACTCCCATCATCTTGTACGATTTATATATAAATGACTAAAAGTCTCCAAATACCACTGCCAACAAAGGATATCNAGGAAAGGGCCAAGCAGTAGAATAACAAATGAACTATTCAAATCTAATCTCTAATCAGGTTTACTTCAAATAGGTATATATTGTTTTTTTTTTGTTTTTTTTAATTATAGTATGGAAGGATAAAAATAGAAAAAATTTCCTATTTTTATTTGCAACAAATGAGGTAGAAAGGAATCTGAAGGAAAATTTAACATGTGTTTCACATAAAAGTATTATTTGGTTTTTAATTCAATCTTCTCATATTAGAAAAAAAGAAATAAAAAATGAACAGAAAGAATATAAAAACGATTGGAAATTTTTCTTCGTTTAAAAATTATGCTATATTATTTAAAGCTGTAAGTCGCATAACAATTTCGAATGGTCCATCTAATTGACTATGTATTAATTTATTTATTATTTGTTATTATTAATTAAACATTAATATTTTAGACATCTAATTAGTTAAATGAGTAAACCCTCTATTTTTTCTGGGTTTATGAATGGCCTAAGTTAGGACCAGACTAGTTCTATTCATGAAAAATATTGTTTGGTATTCTTGAAATACTGTATTTTAATTTACGTTCAAATCTGTCTTAAATTATTATGAAGACTCAAATTCACATTAATGTTGAAGGGCATTTAAAACAATAATTATGCGAAGCTTAATCACTGTTTTGCCACTACATACTGCAGCGAATAATTCAGTGGTTATTTTCTTACTTGAAATTCAAGACCCAAATACCCGAACACTTCAATAAATTTGAGTAAAGAGGGTAACATACCGTTGGTTTCTTCATTTTTAATCTCATTTAAAACAAGTTCCCACAGAGAGTAATATCCACACCGGTGCCACATAAAATAATACAGAAAAAAAAAAAGATGGGTGGGGGTAGAAATTGCACCTAAAGATGACATGAAGTCATCTACTCAAGTAGGTCTATAGGCCAACTTCTTTTGGGCCTTCTCACAGTGTTTTGTGGTAAATGTGTACAGTTTACTGTTGTGTGTAAGTGTGTTTGGGTGCTTGCAGTTTATTTTCGATGCGGCTATTGAAGAGTTACAGATTTATTTTATTGTGAGGATGTTGAGATCTGAATAAAAAGTGTTATTTAAAATTAATTTTGATGTTTTTAAAAAAATGACATTATGATGAATTTTTGACTCTGGGCAAAATTTATATCAATTTCTTTAGTATATTTATACAGTTTAATACCATTTTTTCAAAGTGGTTTAACTAGATATGTGCATATTTTAAGTTGTTTTATATCTTATTTAAGATTTAGGATTGTGTAGTCTCTCTTTGTGACATAATCTCTTTAATAAGTTATGTGTCATGTGCCATACACATTTAGTATAGGAAATTCATTTGTGGAAGTTTTACGGTGGCCGGATGGAGGCGATGGTGAGTGACGGCGTTGGTGAGTGGGACGGTTGGTCTGGGTAAATACCATATTGTCACGACAGAATTTCAAACATGTAAATTTTAAAATAATAGGGAATTTAGAAAAAAAAAAAGTTTTTCCTGTGAAATTAAAAGTAAAATCTAAATTTTCTAAGAAAAATCTATGCGAAGCATTTATGGAACATTTTTATTCCCGACATATTTTTTTAAAAAGAAATTTTAATAAAAAAAGTATAAAGTAGTGAACAATGATTCAAAATTATTCCATAATAAAAATGACTCCATAAAACTCTCTAGATAATTTTTGTATATCTATATGTATTAATAATTGGTTTTCTCCTACTATAAGTGATACAAAGTTTTATTATTTCTCAAATTTTATTTATTTGAAAATATATACCCAAAAATGAATATTAAAACAAAAGTATTCGATGAAAGTGTAATTTTAGAAGTAAAATTATTGTATTATGCATATAATTATTCTAAAAAGTTAATAAAATCAAATTTGTTGATATTTTAAATTTATAATATAATCAATCTAGTCGAATTATAACTTTTTAAACACATAAGGAAAACTTTCTAAAAATATTTTATTGAATGAAGTTCAACAAATGGACTTATACTTCGAGAGTGCCCAACTGCGATAAAAGAATATCATCCCAATAAGTGCGTGGGGGAAAAAAAAGAAAAGAAAAAAGGGTGAGGAAAAAAAGAGTGCCGGAGAATAGGAATAAAAATATAAAGAAAAAAAAAGTGACAATAACACGTACAGGATTCAGAAGGATGGAGGATAGAAATTCATTTTTCGAAGTTTTACGGTGGCCGGGTGGAGGCGATGGTGAGGGAAGGCGTTGCTGAGGGTGGGTGCGGGAGGGGGGGGGGGATGGTTGGTCGGTGGGGGGAAGGGTAGGAAATTGAATTGTGGGAGAGGGGGTAGTTTATATCGCCCCTTGGGGTACTGCAACGGTTTTATTCCACCGCGGGGGGTTCCTTCCTGGCAAATTCCAAGTGGGCAGAGCCTCCTTTCAGCTTCATTTCAACTAGTCTTCAGTAATCTAAGAATGATAAGAAGAAAAGGGGTATAATGCATTACTACCCTCCTTGTACGTATGTAAAACGTCATTCCATTATACTCGCTCCAAAATATTGACTGTGGGAAAAAATTAAAATACAAATTTAATTAAAAATTTCTGTTAAAATTCGATTTAATATTTTTATTTGGTCATCGAATCTAACTAGTTCAAAATTTATGAAATAGTTTTAATAGAAAAGGATTTCCATTTAAAAATTAATGAAAATGAGATGTGGTCTTATGGGCCGTTTGTAAAACATGTTGCCGTAATGGAAGCATACTGTGAGGAATATTAAGAAGGAGAAAGAAAAAAAAACACAGAAAGAACCCACTAGAGTTCAATAGTTAGAATGGAAGTGTTTGGAGATGATGCTTCAAAGAAAAATTTATATGGAAGTGCGTAGATATGTAAATATGGATAAGGTAAATAGACGCAATAGATCGCCAAGGGGTTCATTTATTATATATGTATATATAGTAATCAAGAACAGGTGGGATAGAGAGTGCAGTGAACACACAAAAAGAAAAAATGACAAAGAGTAAAATTTTCGGGGATTTGTAGCCCTTCGTCAGTGAGGAGTGAAGAGAGAATGGTGTGGTAAAGAGAGACCAGTCTCTCTTCACTCCTCACTGACGAAGGGCTAGAAATCCCCTGAAAATTTAACTCTTTGTGATGTTTTCTTTTTGAGTGATCACTGCACTCTCTATTCCACCTATTCTTGATATAGAAAATTAATCACTAGCGGGTATCTGCGGAGATAACAATATTCTCCTCCAACATAACATATATATATATATATATTTTTTTTTTTTAAATCCGTTTATAAGACTTTCTACGTCCTTCACTCATACGTTCATATTTTTTTAAATAAACTCATGAGCCGGCAGACACTCGCACGCGCCACGTTCATGTCCCTACAATCCTGACCAATCAGAATGTACAGCGTCACCCTTTCTAAGAGTCTGACCAGGTGGGCAGAAGTGCTGTCAGTCGCCTGCTGACTCCATCTGTCCGGGAGGGGCAAGTCATCGCTGTCACACAAGACTCCCTCATTCTGTGAGATTTATTAGATTCCCGGTCGGAAACCCACTCAACAAGGTACGAACTCCACCAAGTTAGGCTAATGCTTTGCAATTCATCAATGCATTTATTATGTATTAAAGTATCAGGAGAATTCTCATGACAGATTTATTGTAAAAATTCTTTCAATATTTTCTCTCATCCTACCTACTAGACATTTGAATGTCACTGATATACATATCGTGCAGGGCACAGTTTTTCACAAAGAAATTGCTTTTAAGTAATTTTTATTTACTTTTAAGAAAAGAGACGAATTATTGAGTTGGTCATTAGCTGATGGGGAGGGGTAATTAAGAGTATATCTTGTTTACGATCTGATTATCTTTGATCCTATTAGTGTTACGAAAGGGTGTATAGAACATAGTAGGTGTAAAAATTATTTTTCTGGCATTTGCACTTTTAATAGCAAAAACAAAACAAAACGCATATTATGAAATTTATTAAGGAATGTAAGTTCTAAACCAAATATGTTTTCTAAAATCGTAATTTAGGAAAGGCTTTGCAAATTGTTATACAATTGTTTTATGTTGAAGTCGGATAAAAAAAAAAGCATAGTTTAAATGAGAATGATATTCAATCCTACAGAATATCATCGTTATTATTATTGTATTTAAAAAAATTTTTTTTAAATAACAGATTATTTTTGCGCTTAACAATTTTACAAAAAGTTTACACTATAACTGATAACAATATAATTATACGGATAAAGAGTTTAAAATAAAGGCAATATAGATCAAAATAGGGTCGATAGAGGTCACAATTAGGACGATATAGTTTACAATAAGGACGATATAGTGATGACATACAAAACTGAAGTAGATAGTATATTCTTTGATCTAACCACTATATGACTATTGCATCCTCTGAAACATGTGCTTTCACCTTGAAAAGATTTCTTTTAGGCTTTCAAGACAATTTTATTACGTTTTTTTTTACTAATATTCCCGTTAATAAAAGATAAGCTTCTCCTACATGTAGTATTTTTTTTCTTTTAATTATTACGAATTTTAAAAAAATGGGGGGTTTTATATACGATGCTAAGAAATCCGCTTAAATTACACATCTCCTAAGGGACGGTTTTTTTTTTTTGGGGGGGGGGGGTCATATTACATGTATCATAAAAACCAATCTTTTGCTTGTCTCAACTGTTAACTTCATATGAAATATATTTATAGTATGCTATAAATTAACGTGGAAGCATTTTGAACGTAATCAAATTGCCTATAAATTGAGTACAATGTCATATGGTTTGAATTTTGCCAATTTTTCAAATTAAAAAAGAAAATCTAGTTCGTGGTAGTGGTCATATGCCTACTTAGGTCTTTATATATATATTCCTGTAAGCACTATTTTTAGTTACTTTTCGTGAATATTCAAAATAAAGAAACCAAGAAGGCATGTATATGCATTATATACTTTTCTATAGTACATAAATTCAAGGGGCATGTAAATGAATAGCTTAATCGCCCAACCAGAAATATGCTAAACTAAAATCGGATATTTTTGAACCTGTTTTTTTTCTTTTAGTTATTTTCATGGAAAATTGAAAAGGAATGAAATTTATATATTAATAACTGGAATGAATATCATTGGCCGATGTACATTTTAATAACACAGTTTTTATATTATCATGGTTCCTGGCATACTTTCTCATTGCATTCTAATATTAATTTTCCAAGATTTTATTAATACACATCACTCATTTTAGTGGAGTTATTTCATATATTGTACCATTAATACTTTTATTGAGCATCAAAAACATTGATATGTAAAAATGAAATGTTCTAAAATTTATTTTCTGTAAAATTTTCAATACAAATTGATATAGCCTGGAGAATATTTAAGATAGGAAATGAGATAATTAATTGTACCCCAGAAGAATTTCACTCAATATTAGAGTTTCTTTCTCTCTGATATTTAATAAATTCAATGGGAAGAGTAGGGTGTCTACATAATAATCAAAAGTGAAAATTGTTAATATGTTTTATTCTACTATAAAAGAAGAATGTTGAAGATTATATTAGTAAAATATAACTTTTAAACAACTAAATTTAAAGTGTTTTTTTTTTTTTTTTTTGTGGTTTCTGACCCGAAAGATAAATAATTAATGGATAAAATGGGTTGGGATGGTGTTTAGAGGAATATTAAATTTTATAACAAGTTTAATATAGTTATAATTTTTTTTTTTAAATCTTTATTTACTAAGAATGTAATAACATTCTGTTAAAAATAAAAACATTTTGTAATTTGATTACAATGAGTAGTAAAAGATGACATTTAATGACAATCATATGAGGAGAGAAGGTGACCAGTGACACCATTCTCAAATTATTTACAGACCATATCCCCAGGAGGTCACGGGGCCATCTTCGTTTGAGTCGACGGGGAGGGTTGTAGTTGTAGGTGGAGTCGGAAGACATGGTCTGTGCTAGTGGATGAGGATGGTATGGCAGTTTACTGTGGAAAAGGATGAAGCGGGAAGAAATTGAAGGCTGAACAAAAAGAATAATAAAATCGTGGTGAAGAGAGAAATTTGATACGTAGTAGGGAGCATATGCGATTATTCTGAGGGTTTTGGATTGAAAGGACTGGATTCGTTAGAATAATTAATTAATATAAATTTTCGTTTTTATTTGATTTAAATGAAAGTAGAACATAATTTATGTGAAATGTAATTTTCTAACGCTTATGTTGTATATACTTTTTTAAACGCTTGTCAAAATAGAAGTTTACGAATGTAGCAACCAATCTGTGTTTCCACTATCCTTCCCCGCTAGCCTATATTTATTGTTCATACTATTAACACTACTATCTGTAAATTAAATTCCTTGTTTACTCTCATTTTTATAATTTTAAATGAAACATCCGAAATGTGCTTTGATTAAACACCACTTGTATGAAGTCTTATTATTATTAATTACATAAATGTTGGGTTTTGTAACATTTTAATTTAAGAAGGAACTGATAGAAAGATTATTAGATAATTTTAGTTGGGGTTCGGTCAAGGTAGATAAAAAAAAAATAAAAATTTTAAAAAAAAGTGTATTTTCTTTAAAATATTATCTGCCAACGTTTCCGAATCCGAATCCCAACTAATATCATCTAATAATAATATCTAAGGTCAGTAAAATTCTCCTTGTACTTCTACTTTTGTATAGAAAGATATTTAATTTTGTAGATAGGAGGAGAGGCCTTCTCACCTATAGCTATTACACGCACCATTTCTGCTTAATGTCATTTTTGAAAATGTAAAATCAAATGAGTCATAAGCTCTAATTTCTTTGCCGCTCCCCCCCCCCCACCCCTTAGTGAAAAATGAGAAATCTGCTTAGTTATGCAGCTCCGGTGTGACAGGGCCACTCATGTATCAAAATGGCTGTGTCGATCCCGGCAATTCCGTTTCCAAAAAGAAAATTATGCTAATACCTCTTCATTCTAGGGAATTTAAAAGCTCGCTTTGAATCGCCTAACACAAATTAACAAATGATATTCCATCGGAATTCCATTTTTGTTCAGTTTTTAAAAGTTGTCTATATGGCGATAAGGAACATATCGCGCTTATGATCACCCAAAAAGGCATCAAAAAATGCAAAACTGAGTTCTGATACCCTTCATTGATCGGGGATTCAGCTAAATATGGCTACCGGAGAGTTCAGCTCAACCTCACAGAGGATGATCCTAGGTATGGTCAGGGATGGTAGAGTGGGAAGGGGGAGCACTTCCCCTTCGCAGCTACACTCGTAAATATAAAGGCGTTTTACGTAAAACTATGATAATATATAAACGTTGGAAAATTAAATTTAATACCTATTTGGATCCCCAAACTTTTTATCTTTATCAATAAATAAATAAAATATTACAACCAGAATTTTTTTGTCTTCCTCTAAAACTCTCCTCATTCATTTGATTTTTCAATTTGGTCTCTATCTTTAAACCCCCTGTTCTCCTTGAGCGATTTCGATCATAAACGAAGTCACATTGTAAGTAGAAGATTTAATATGTAATGTAATTTTTTATTGTATTTTACAAACACACAAATACATATACACAAACACACACACACACACACACACACACACACACACACACACACACACACACATATATATATAAATTTAAAAATACTTCCAAGTAGAATCTGTTAAGAATCGGATAGAATTTGAATAGTAGCGTCATAGAATCATGGAGTTAAGGTATATCTTCAACTTGTAATATATATANTGGTCTCTGCATCTCTTAAGAAATGCCAGTTGTGCCAGGAGTCTTATCTTCTTCGATCTGGCTTTGTCGATGCTCTTCATCCTCTGAACAACATCCTCCCCGTACAGGTTGGTAAGATGTTCACGTAGGCTTCCACAGTCATCAGATGTATGTAAAGTTTTTTCCGGGTTGGACCGTGTAAAGTTTTTGATGGTTGCCGAGCTTTCGCACATCCCGTGATGGCTTCTTCAGGGCTGAATAGAGAATGAGAGAAACACTCATTCTCCCATTCTCTCATTCTCTATTCAGCCCTGAAGAAGCCATCACAAGATGTGCGAAAGCTCGGCAACCATCAAAAACTTTACACGGTCCAACCCGGAAAAAACTTTACATACATCTGATGACTGTGGAAGCCTACGTGAACATTATGATTAATGTAAAATATCTGTATCGGAGCTCCTTAAACCACCCCTTGTGAAGAATGTATTTAAACCAAGATTTACTTTAAGTAAGAAACATTTTAATTATGTACGTAAAATAAGCAAATTAGGAATTCGAATATTTCAGTAATAAAAGTCAAATTATAATGAATATATAAATAAATAAAAATGTATATGTGGATTTTTCTGGGATCCTGCCGTTGTCTTCTTAAAAAAATATGGTAGTATTGCTCACTCAACAAGATGAGTGGTAGTTATTGAGAAGATAGAATAAAACTCCAAAAGTAAGCTAAACAATAAATAACTTAAAGCTACAAATATACATATTTTCTTCTTAAGAGCAATTTTGGGGAGTCTTCTGGCTTTAATATCGTCTTCAATTTCTGACAAGGTAACGTTTACAAAGGTTTGTTACTAGATTCACCTCTTCTTTGTGAAGCAGTATCAACCCTTAAAATTGAAACAAACCCAATCTTCACCCAAACATTACGGATTTAAACAATTAAATACAAGGGAATAGAATAAAAAATCTAACTGTCCCAGCCAGGACACGAACCTGGATCTCCTGCTATTCGGTCTGGTGCGTTTTCCATTTCTACCGAGACAAGTCTGATAAGTTATTAAATTCCTACTACGGATTTAGTTTCTGCAAAAGACGGAGTCGCAGGAGTGTATCATTTGTTGGGCATGTGTATCATTGTTGAGTGTATCAAATGTTGGGCACGCTGACAGTACTTCACTTACAAGACAGGGTGATTCACATTGAATAAATACATTTTCTCATCTGTTGCAGTTAACATTCTGTCAGATATATGAAATTGTACTATTTTGTTTTACTTTTTCGACTAATCTACTTGACACATGTGTCGTCCTACGAATTCAAATGAAAGTGAAGTATGAAAGTGGTAGAGGCTTTGGCTGGATTGTGCAGTCCTCACGGACATGAATGGCCGGGCCGCTGCAACGAACGGCGCCGCTCTCTGGCGAACGGCCCCAGACACAGGAGACAAAGGGGAACCCCATTCATATCTGCTGTTGGATTCCGGGAATACCGCGTGACGTGGAATGTTGGCCGGGGTCTTCCCGCGCTCGCAGACAGCTGACTTTATGAAGCGCCCAATCCTACTGGAATATCTCGTGAAATTTGTGTGCCTGCGTGAATTGCAGGTGGAACAGAAGGTGCCGAGCCTCCAGAAGGTATGGGTGTAGGGAAGGAGTGCTATCGCTCTAGACAGGTAGAGTTGGAAATCAGGCATATCTTTTATAGAAAAACAATTCAAAACTTGCGTAGAAAGCTCGTAGAAACAAACCTTGTCATACTTTCCATCTATTTTAAAAAATGAAAAAAAAATTTAAAAACAGCAATAGGAAATATAAGTCCAGGGACTTATTTGGAACATATGTTAAGGATAGGGGCGCCTAGGTAGCTGAGGAGATCCGTTCGGGGTCTTGCCATCCGAAAGCTGGAATCCCGCTGAGGGCAAGCTATTATGTATAAATACAAGCTTGTCCTGAGCCATAGATGTTTTGAATAGGGAGGCAACCTGTAGATAGCCCCTCCGTTCATGATCCTAACTGGTTAAAAGGGAGGTTCGCAAAAAATAAAAAAAATATTTAGGATGTATCAATTCTCAACCCGGGGCACACTAGAGGTGATGGAGGGCAGCACAACATTCTGGCCACTTTTTCCCATTCATCAATGAAAAATAGTTCCCAATGAAGACCATTTCCCAAGGAGCACACCAGGAATAAGTGCTTTAGCACTGTATCCCCCTTTGATTTTACAAGTGGAAAATAAGTAACGAACAAAACAGGCAAGCTTGTTAGTAAAATGACTAAGGAAAAAGAGTCAGAATTTCTTAAATTTCTTAAAATATTTTTTAATCGTGATTTTTAAATCAATTAAAGACATAAAAATAAAATTAATGTTGAATAAAACACTACGTACATTACACTACCTTATTTTTAATGTTAATTTTAGGCCTTTTTTTTCATTAAGCAACAATTGCATAGTAGATAGTATATTCTTTGATCTAACCACTATATGACTATTGCATACTCTGACACATGTACTTTCACTTTGAAAAGATTTATTTTAGGCTTTCAAGACAATTTTATTACGTTTTTTTTTACTAATATTCCCGTTAATAAAAGATAAGCTTCTCCTACATGTAGTATTTTTTTTTTTTTTTATTATTAGATATTTAAAAAAAAATGGGGGGTTTTATATACGATGCTAAGAAATCCGCTTAAATTACACATCTCCTAAGGGACGGTTTTTTTTTTTTTGGGGGGGGGGGCGGTTTCCGTTTTTTTTTGGCTTGTCAACCATGGTGGTCTTTATCGTCAAGGGTCATTAATAAGTATCAGATATACTAAGGTAATTAAATCATCTGATAGTAGTATTGAGACTTTTTTTTTAAATCTACGTTGAAATTTCCTGAAGAAATGATTGGGAGTTGATTGTGTTTATATCTCACCCATTAAGCAATTTCATTGTTGTATTGAGGAATAAAGGTTTAGAGAAATGTATTATATAAATAATGTAATCCTACTTTGCACTGCTAGTGAAACTACAATGGGGCGTAGATAAGAAACTAACTTCACCGTTAATTTTGCTCTTATTAGCTAAGCCTCATCAGAAGTGATACCCTGGGTGTTATATATGAACTGCGGACGTGGCAAGGGTCCTCTCGAGCTGTGCATATAAGCACTGATGATGGGCATATAATGGAAGCAAGGTAGAGTGCGAAATTCGTGTCTCCCATTATTAAAAATGAGTATTACATATTATTTTAATCCAATCTGATCCTCTGCATGACTGCTAAAGATATATTCTCAATCGACTCATCCGTTTGCTGCTTAAAAGTAATTAAATTTAAAGGAGCTGAGTCCTCTCTGTTAGAATCCGTGATAAGGAAGGTATGACTTCACAAAGTGCTAGAAGATTATTCAAGGCATTAGTATCAGTGAATATCTCCTAAGGAATTATTTATTGGGAGTTTAGTTGACATTGCGTTCCTAGAGAAATTTATTTTTTTATATTAACGAACCGTTGTTCGTATACATGCTCTGCTTGTGAGTTAAAAGTGAATAATGACAATACATTTATTATTGTGTCATAAGGAAAATAAAAGTTTTGTAGAGCAATTTATGTTGAAAATGTGTCAGCGTTCCTAATTTCGCTTGACGATTTATCGATTGTATGTAAAGTTTTTTCCAGGTTGGACCGTGTAAAGTTTTTGATGGTTGCCGAGCTTTCGCACATCCTGTGATGGCCTCTTCAGGGCTGAACACAGGGAGGATGGATACAGGCTTAGCAAGAATTGGAAACCAGCGCTAATCGATAAGAGGGTCCAGCCAATCGATAAGAGGATCCAGTCATCAGTGAGCAGGAAAACAGGATCAAGGGGGAAGGCAGGCTTCGCCCAAGGACCGGACAGCGCCGAGTATAAATACCCCTGGATTTGAAGACAGCTCTCATTCTCTATTCAGCCCTGAAGAAGCCATCACAGGATGTGCGAAAGCTCGGCAACCATCAAAAACTTTACACGGTCCAACCCGGAAAAAACTTTACATAC
>KZ809232.1:3376-23285 GCA_000696205.2 Oncopeltus fasciatus | reverse complement strand
TTTACTCCACAGAGCGGAGATACTCTCAGAACCTGCCCAACTGCCGAAAGAAAGAAGACATTTGAAGACCGCCTTCATGAAGAATGGCTATGACCGCAACACTATCAACAAGGATCAGAGAAAGAGAAATCGGAAGCGCAACAGGGAAGAGCGGGAAGCAGAAGAAGAATTCCGAGGACAAGTGACCATCCCTTACGTTAAAGGGACAACGGAGAAGATCGCCCGAATACTCAAGAACCACCAGATAAGAACAACGTTCTGCACCGACAGAAAAATAACAGACATCCTTCCGAAACCTAAGGATAAGCTTGGACTTAGGACTCCAGGAATATACAAGATTCCCTGCTCCTGCGGAACTACTTACATTGGTGAGACTGGAAGGACGATCGACACACGCCTAAAAGAACACATTGCAGACATCAAACACGGACGTGCAGAAAAGTCAGCTCTAGCAGAACATTTCGCTAACACCAGCCACCACATCAAATTCGAAGACGCTTCAATACTGGCCAGGGGAAACAACTACTATCGACGGACCATCAGAGAAGCCATCGAAATAGCGAAAAATCCGAGGAATATCAACAGGGAGGATGGATACAGGCTCAGCAAGAATTGGAAACCAGCGCTAATCNTTTCATTAGTAATCAAGTTGTTTTCATTTCATATTATTATAATTTCCACCTGCAAATGGATATTTGGCTATAGATGGCTTTTATTATAAATAATATTTTATTTATTTATTTATTTATTAAGATATGGGATTATTTGGGCTTTAACGATCCACAATGCCTATCCAAGAAAATAAGCAATCTTATTTCGGTTGACTATTAGTTGAAAATTTGATTCGCTACAGACAGTAGAACAAAAGCGATTGTGACGATTGAGATAAAACTTGCCGTAAATATTCCTCTAGAAGCCGATAACTCTGTCACGTTCGTTTACCCTCAGGAAAACTCAGAGAAAAAAAGTCGTCCGCTAAAGTAGAGCATTGCTGTTTGATGAATAGCTCGCCCTGTGATCATTTTATTTCATCTTATTTCTGGAGGGTAATGACATGTAAGGGCTGAGTGAGAAAAAAAATATTCTGTATAATTCATAATAATGATGGTATGCGGCGGCCTTCCAAAGGACGGGGGATACAGGACACTGCTCCCGTCATCTGAAGAAGATGATGGATGCGAGGGTTGGAGTACCTCGGGAGTACAATGGGAGGTCGACGGCCGCGGGTCTACACACACTCCCAGCCGCGTATCATGGATTATTAGAGTTTACTGGTAATTATCTAGGAAGTGCTCGCCAACATCCCACTGCCCCCACTTCCGATTGCAGGGGAATCTGAGGATTCAGCGAGCCTCTTCTTATTTTGCTCATGTGCACTTATATCACGGTAGTTTATGGGCATGCTAGGCATGTACTTGTTACTTATTGGTTTATCGGATGGAGCTGAGAGGGAAATGAGATCGTCAACCCAACGACCTCGCTAAGCAATCTAATCGATCAAGCCGTTATTACTAATAAAAAATAAAGGGAAAGGTATTCATCAGGTGAATTTTCTCTTTTGCCCTTAATTTTGACTAAAATTAATCCAATTTTTTCACTTAATATCATATACACGTAAAATAGTAACCAAAGAGGAAGATTTTCAAGTAAAACCTAGCAGTTTTTTTTTTTTTTTTTTTTTTAAATCTGGAGCCATCTACACTTCTTACCTACAATTTTTTTAAAAAGTAAGGTAGTTGAAAACAAATGAAAACACATTTTTTTCTCTTTTCATTCTGAAAACATTCTCTTTTCAGCCCTGAAGAAGCCATCACATAATGTGCGAAAGCTCGGCAAATAAGAACAATTTGACTCGGTCCAACCCGGAAGATGAAATGGTAAATTTTTTTGTCTTCGTTTTTCATTTGGAATTTGGACAGTTCTAGTGATTTAATCTAAAATGGGAAGGTTACAGTCGTCATGATTATTCAATTAGGTTAAATTTCTATAAAAATATCTATCTCACTTACATTAATTTGAATTTCATGATATGTGATCTAACGGGTGATGTGTATATTTATTGCATTTTATATACTCTCTTTAAGGAATAGCCGGTTTGTCGTATAAGGGGTCAAAAACGGTTCCTTCCGAAGAGCGTTATCTCTCCCCACCATTAGCAAGATACATGACTATGGATCACCCAACATTACCACGAAGGGCTTACTAATGCCCCTCCATTCCCTGTCTGATAGCCCTACGTCTGCCCGACAAAGGAACATCGACGTCTGAGATATTTCTCATCGCCCCCCTCCCCTCCTCCGCAACCCCCAAGTCTCTGATCCCCTGTCTACACGTCACGACTAGAATTTGAGACGTCAACAGTTTGTGCCGCACCCACTGGGCCGGAACGTCGCTACGCCACACCGTGATTGATATACGCTTCATTCATCTGCCAAGATGACTGGGCACTAGAGGAGGGGAGTCGTATAGAGCAAGTAGCTGTTGAATAACACTGATATATTGTTCTACGTCATTGGCGTACTTACAAAACTTCAAACTATTGGCAACCCCAGTAAATACAGTTATGAAGCTCTCGTACAGTGCACTGGAGTCAAAAAAAGGTAAAAATTAAAATTTTATTGCTTATGGCTCATGAGAGTTCTTTTCAATTTAAGGTTCCAATAATGCTCTGACACCTATTTAAAAAAAAATATTCAGACATATAGGAGCTGCATATAGAAAGCAGATTTATCATGTTTCACTACGATGGAAATAAATAACAAATTACATCCCTTAAGCTACAGAGAGCATTAGCCTGAAAAGGAAATGCGACTAAAGCTGGTCCCGTGTAGAAAGAGTGGGGGAAGTACTCAGCCGTCGTTTATTGGAAAGTATATTTCTTAATATGCATTTTTATGGCGTAAAAGCATACAACATACTTCATTCAATTGATTTAAAATACCTGAAAAATAATTTTATTACCGAAGAAAGAGATAGTAGTGGATCCAGTCTTCGGATTTTACAATATATCCTTTATAATTAATCTTCTAGGACATAGAACGTACAGGAACAAGAAATTAATTACATTGCTGACAGCTCATTATGGATAAAATATGTTAATTTTACTCCTTATAAGTAATTTCGTGGCCTAGGAGCCATATTCATCAAGTAAGTTAAAGTTAGCGTACCTCTCGAGCCACCCAAGCTGATATCCCAGAATCTAACCGGCTTGATGAGTTCGAGTAAGAGGCAATATGCGCCAGTCATCGGCTATGCAGCCAACAGGCTGACATGACTAGTCAAATCATTTGCTTAATTAATTAACCAATGATATGATTTCCTTCGGTGGGAGCTAAATTAATTCCCAGGCCGGTATTATTGTCTGCTTACAAGCAATATCATATCCCATTGCACCTGTATCACCTATTCGAGCAATACATTCGTGAACTTCATTAGTAGACTTGCGGCTGCGGGGATATTACGGAACTGTAACCCGTACGTTAGAGCCAGGACTCTCTACCATTATCTTCCTATTTGTAGGAATATAATGGTAGAGTCTTGGTGACGTTCTTCGGTTGCTTGGGGGATGCTTCTTGCACTCTCCTGCCAATAACATAGGTATATTCATTCGGTTAACGAGCATAGTTCTGCACTGATATTTTAGAAATATAGGTGATTCATGGTTTGAACCCAGTGCTGATGAAGTACTAGGGTATTTTCCTAAAAGAAATCCAACCTTTTCGGTGTCACCACCCACACTGTTTGACCAATTTCAAACGATTCATCACGGTATTATCTGCGTTTATTCCAACAGTATAAATTACAGAAAAAAATCTTCAGCAAATTAAAATTCATATAGGTTAAAAATGTAACATACATGAATAAACACTACTAATATGTATTTACTGTTTCTTCTTCCGGGTTGGACCGTGTCAAATTGGTGTTATTTGCCGAGCTTTCGCACATCATGTGATGGCTTCTTCAGGGCCGAAAAGAGAATGAGAGTTGTAAAAGAGGGATTTTTAAAAATCCAAGTGGTATATATTTTAAAAAATCTCTCTTTTACAACTCTCATTCTCTTTTCGGCCCTGAAGAAGCCATCACATGATGTGCGAAAGCTCGGCAAATAACACAAATTTGACACGGTCCAACCCGGAAGAAGAAACAGTAAATACTTCTGACGACCATCGAAGCCTACGTGAACAACTACTAATATGTGTAAATTAAATTATGTATAATGTTTTACAAAGTAAAATAGCTAATTTGTTTTAAATAACGAAATAAAACAAGAAATATATGATATGATAAATCAACAAATTATAAAATAAAGGATGTAATTCAATAGCATAATATAAGATTAAAGTTAAAATTATGATAAAAAGGGGATGGGTAAAACATCAACTGAATATTTCTACCAGTTACTGTACAATGAGTACCTGCTTGCAGCCTTTTTACATGACAACTATGACATTATACTTGTCTTAAAATATAAAGATTGGGGCAGAAAAATAATTTTAGTTAAGTAATAGATAGCGGTTGGAATGACTTTTTTCTTACAAAGATGATTATCTACATTCCCATGTAAGGGAAGAAGGTTATTCTACATTCTTGCATATTTACATTTTTGGCTGAATTAAGAATTCCTACATATAAGAAGGTTTCAATTATAATGGAAATTCTTAAGTTGGGCTTCCCAGGGAGAAGGTTATTCTACATTCTTGCGTATTTATATTTACTGTTGAATTAAGAACTCCTACACATAGGAAGGCTTTAATTATCATTAGAATTCTATAAGTTGGGCGTCCTAGGTAAAAGGTTATTCTACATTCTTGCGTATTTATATTTACTGTTGAATTAAGAACTCCTACACATAGGAAGGCTTTAATTATCATTAGAATTCTATAAGTTGGGCGTCCTAGGTAAAAGGTTATTCTACATTCTTGCGTATTTATATTTACTGTTGAATTAAGAACTCCTACACATAGGAAGGCTTTAATTATCATTAGAATTCTATAAGTTGGGCGTCCTAGGTAAAAGGTTATTCTACATTCTTGCGTATTTATATTTACTGTTGAATTAAGAACTCCTACACATAGGAAGGCTTTAATTATCATTAGAATTCTATAAGTTGGGCGTCCTAGGTAAAAGGTTATTCTACATTCTTGCGTATTTATATTTACTGTTGAATTAAGAACTCCTACACATAGGAAGGCTTTAATTATCATTAGAATTCTATAAGTTGGGCGTCCTAGGTAAAAGGTTATTCTACATTCTTGCGTATTTATATTTACTGTTGAATTAAGAACTCCTACACATAGGAAGGCTTTAATTATCATTAGAATTCTATAAGTTGGGCGTCCTAGGTAAAAGGTTATTCTACATTCTTGCGTATTTATATTTACTGTTGAATTAAGAACTCCTACACATAGGAAGGCTTCAATTATCATTGGAATTCTATAAGTTGGGCTTCCCAGAAAGAAGTTTATTCTTCATTCTTGCGTATTTACGTTTTCTGTTGAAGTAAGAATTCCTACATATAAGAAGGTTTCAATTATAATGGAATTTCTATAAGTTGGGCTTCCCAGGAAGAAGGTTGTTTATCTAGATTGCGAGAGCTGCTGTCTTGACCTAAGGATCTAGAGGGAGGGTTTCCTTAAAAACAGTTTATTTTACCTACTATTTATTTAAAAGCTTATGTTCCACCCGACTTATGATTTTTTTAAGGTTTGTAACTATCCAGAGACGAACATGTAATTTTCCACACACAAATCTCTGGCTTCTTATTTTTATATATGCGAAGTCATAATTATCTCCATTGTGAAACTGAAGTAGGATTATACAATCAATATGCATGAGAGTCACTTAAATTAACGAAAGATTTTAATTAAATACAAAACAAATGTTTTTAGTCTTCTTAATATTATTTTTTTTATTGAATCATAAAGTACATAGAATAGGGTTATTTATGGAATAACACACCGGGCAAATGTGTTTGCCACAAAGCCCGTGAAACAGTTCAATTACTGCATAAGACGTTTCTCTGATTTCAGGTGATCAAAATTGGCCCCCTGCATCGTGTAATTTTGCACTATTAGATTTCTTTTTATGGGGTTATTTTAAATCGCAGGTCTATGTCTAAAGCCCAAATATAAGGAGGATATTTAAAGCTGCATCAACGAAATTCTGTCATATTTATGTGAAACGCTTATGGAAAATTTAGACAAAGGAGTACACTTGTGCATGCCAAACCGTGGAGGCAATTACCTGATGTGTAATTCCATAAATAACCCTATTCTATGTACTTTATGATTCAATAAATATATAACAATAAAATACTAAAAACTGTGTTTTCTATTTAATTTAAATTTTGGGACACCCTTTATAAGCGAGTCACTTAAATTAATTTAATTAATTTTAAATATATGCTAGTATTAAGTTAAGCAAATCTGCTCTATACTATTCTCCTGAAAAGCTTTTGACTATTCAAAATAACATTTAATGTCTACCACACGAACGCCTAAATTTTCTCAAAAATAATGTTCTTGAATCTCCGAAAGTAAGGCATTAGGGTTAGAAAATCAATTTTTGAGAATCCTTCAAACACACGGAAATATACAGAAGTTCTTATGCCAAAATTACAGTGCATCGAAAAGTTGGCGAGATTTTTATTAAATGTGTGAGTGAGTATAATTCACAGTCGACTAAGCAGTGTATTTTAGGTTAAGAGTTCCATAATATCTGAAATAATTTATTTTGGATACCCTATATGGTAATCATTTATACAAAAAAACACAACCTCTTGTTGGATAAATATATTGAAAGTACTTAATTGAAATCTATTCAATCTATTGTGAAAAAATATACTATATAGAAAACCTTACGAAATGTAATTAATATTCATTTCTTGATGTATGTGCCTAGACACTAGTCAAAACGGTTTTGTCGGGGAAAATGAAATTTTATCAATGTCATAATATTTTTGTGACAAGTATTAGAAAAAAATTTCCTTAATAGCTTACTTGTATTGTTTCGATGACAAGATTAAAAATTAATGTTAATATATTAGGTATAACTATGATTGTAAAACATAAATTATGGAGAACATAATTTATTAGTTAAAGGTTTTGCTGTTGAAAGCAGACGGATAAACCAGGTTATATACTCTTATATTCTCCGTCTTCATTGGTTTCTGTACATCCTCTCCCGTTGGCGAGCGCTTTCGGACACTGTCCATCTTCTGGCCGAATACATACGTTCACTGTCACGGTCCGTATTCAACTGTGTTTTTCTGTAGACATTTGAAAAGTTCAACGAATTTGAATCAATTCCACATTGTGGAAGCTAAAAATGTGGTCCGCTCATCCTCATCTGATCATGATGAAATTTTTATTTACTATTATCTTATTAATATCACTTTGGATTTTTTATTTCAAAATTATTAGTGACTGAATCATCAATGACACCATTTTAATGAAACTAAAAATTTTACAGTTTGGCTTTTGATAAATCAGCCTGTAGTTGAAAATTCAAAGTCAATGCTTTCATCTGCTTAAAATACATTTGATTTTTGTTTTAAAAGGATTTCTTTAACCAGAAGGATATTTAAAATTAGGGTTTCCAGAGTGGAGGTTTTTTTATGTATTTTTTATGCGGGGAAGGGTGATTTTTGAGGAAAGTTTTAGACAGGAAGTTCTGTAGAAAGATTTTGGCAAAGGGTCGTCGCCAGTCCAGTACTTTAACGCTGTGAGGGATATGGTAATAGGTTCTATGTATATTAATGTCTTTGATAGAGGATTTTACAGGATTAGCACTAAGGGTAGATGTTTTAGTATAAGGGAGGAGGAGGGTCTTTAAAAATAAAGTTTTTTTTTTTGTTTTTTACTTAAAATTGTCTTAAGAATATACTTAAGAAGTTATATGTATATTATTTTATGAAAAAATGGAAATAATTAAATTTTTTAAATAAACTTTGTATTTAACTACTTTAAACTTGTAATATTTAAAGTTGTAGTAAGCTTGATAGCTATCATAAAACACCCATTACAGATTTTTTTTTTAGAATAGCTCTTACGAGCTACAAGAATTTTTATCTTGTGATCGTGAGTGCCACCTAAGTCTTCTATATTAATTAAAATGTATCTTGATCAATACATTTTATATAATTAACCGTTCCTATTTATTACGGATTCGACAGTTATCAGATTATTAAAACTACTGAGATCGAGAAGCGGGATTTCCTCAAGGCGGTGTACTTGGTCCCATCCACTAAAATCTTGATACTTCTGACATCCCAATGAACTTACGTACATTTTTTGCTATCATTTACGGTAATACAGCCATCCTCGAGCCCTATTTTGAACCCTCGGTTGCCGCTATGAAAGAACGTCTAAACCACATAACCGTATAGGGTATAGAAATAAATATAATCAATAGTTGTCTCAAAAGGAGAGTTTTTTTTTTGTTTTTTTACCGTAGATATTATTATTAGATGATTTTAGTTGGGATTCGGTCAAGGTAGATCCCCCCCCCCCACAAAAAAAATACAAATTAAAACAAAAAGTGTATTTTTAAAAAAGATTATCTGCCAAGGTTTCGGCTTACATTTTAAGCCATCTTCAGGGCTGCCTATCATGAAGACAAGAGAGGAAGTCCTGTCCCCAGTCACGGAAATGTGAACTTAAGGATAGGACGTCCTCTCTCGTCTTCATGATAGGCAGCCCTGAAGATGGCTTACAATGTAATCCGATGATCCTCTACAGCTACATGATGAATATGGCTCCATGAGCTAATAAATTTGAGTAAATCATTTTTATTTTAAATAAGTAAATAAATAATTTTCAATTTTTTTTTTGTGTGTGTGTATGTGGCTCTGTTCTTTCTCTTCCATACGAGACAGATTATTATTAACAAAATCCAATAAAAAAAAAAAAAAAAAAAAGCTTAATGTGTTATATTATTAGTTTACTCTGTTATTACTTTTTATACTATTCTAGTTTTTATTGTTCTTTTTTTTAATAGCTATAAATAATTACAGAAAACATTTTCGGCTGGTGGAGATTTTCGAATTATTAACCGTATACTAATAATTATCCGCCTCATTAATGACCTCAATTAAGAATTTATCACCATAAGAATACTACACACCTTCAACTTTATGTGTATTAGTCTCAATAACATTGATTATTAAATTATTAATTAAAATGATAATAATGTATTTTTTCTTGTAAATTCTTAATAACTGATTAAAATTACAGGGAACATAAATTGTGCGATTCAAATAATAAATAATTCACTATTAGATATGTTAATGGTCAACTCCTGAAGTCCGTACTGAAATAGTAGATTCTATGTTTTAAATATTAATTTTATTCATATGTGTTGTTTATTTTATTTATAAACAATGATGTTACTAATTAATTTAATTACTCCGATCCAACAACAATTATGACGACTTACGTACAATAAATAATTACCATTTTTAAAAAAGGTCACTATATGTATGATGATAATTCCGTCGGTCGCGGTTCCGTATTCGTCTCGCTTCACGAGATCTGTCCTCATTCCACTTGATTACATATGCATAAATAAATGGGAATTCATAGCCATTGACGGACGCCATTGGCTGTCATTCAAGTAGATAATTCGACCCAATGCTATTCCACTCCCGTTGCTGTCACGTCTGTCTCGAATGGTCACCACAAATTGTCGCCGCAAATGGTAATTATTTATATGACCGATCAACATAATTGTTTTGATTAATGGTTCAATGTGCTGGAGCTACTGGATATTTTTGGCTATTAGAGCGATTTCAATTAATTCATTGAAGTTGTAAGAATAAAAATTTGGTCAGAATATCCTAAGTCTAGTTATATGTAAAAAAATTAGTGATTAGTTCTTGTAATGTATTATTTACCCTAACCTATGATTAAAATTCTATAAATTTAATATGTGTTTTCTTATAAAGTATATACCATAGGTAAAATTTATTAAGTATACAATCAGATACATATGTTTGTGTGTTAAATATCAGGAAAATTTAGAATCTGAGACAAATCCAGGATGGACGTTTCTTAGAGGTCCTCTACACACACACAGGAAAGTTCAGCGAATGTGCAGGACCATCCACAGCTGACCAGACACCCAGCGAAGAGCAGAGGATTCGAGTATTGCAGTAGTCTGGGTTCGTTAGAGTTGGACAAGTGGTAACCATTACCGCTGGGAGTCTGTTAAATTGGAGGCTCCCCCCCCCCTAAAATACATTTGATTTTTGTTTTAAAAGGATTTCTTTAACCAGAAGGATATTTAAAATTAGGGTTTCCAGAGTGGAGGTTTTTTTATGTATTTTAATGAGAGTTGTAAAAGAGGGATTTTTAAAAATCCAAGTGGTATATATTTTAAAAAATCTCTCTTTTACAACTCTCATTCTCTTTTCGGCCCTGAAGAAGCCATCACATGATGTGCGAAAGCTCGGCAAATAACACAAATTTGACACGGTCCAACCCGGAAGAAGAAACAGTAAATACTTCTGACGACCATCGAAGCCTACGTGAACAACTACTAATATGTGTAAATTAAATTATGTATAATGTTTTACAAAGTAAAATAGCTAATTTGTTTTAAATAACGAAATAAAACAAGAAATATATGATATGATAAATCAACAAATTATAAAATAAAGGATGTAATTCAATAGCATAATATAAGATTAAAGTTAAAATTATGATAAAAAGGGGATGGGTAAAACATCAACTGAATATTTCTACCAGTTACTGTACAATGAGTACCTGCTTGCAGCCTTTTTACATGACAACTATGACATTATACTTGTCTTAAAATATAAAGATTGGGGCAGAAAAATAATTTTAGTTAAGTAATAGATAGCGGTTGGAATGACTTTTTTCTTACAAAGATGATTATCTACATTCCCATGTAAGGGAAGAAGGTTATTCTACATTCTTGCATATTTACATTTTTGGCTGAATTAAGAATTCCTACATATAAGAAGGTTTCAATTATAATGGAAATTCTTAAGTTGGGCTTCCCAGGGAGAAGGTTATTCTACATTCTTGCGTATTTATATTTACTGTTGAATTAAGAACTCCTACACATAGGAAGGCTTTAATTATCATTAGAATTCTATAAGTTGGGCGTCCTAGGTAAAAGGTTATTCTACATTCTTGCGTATTTATATTTACTGTTGAATTANTGCCCCCCCGCCACCTCACCCAAGAGTCTGATTCAAGTGGAGCAGGCTTAGAGATGGCGGAACTGTTTCTCGAAGTCCTCGCCAAAATTCAAAAGCTCACCCATTTCGGACGTAAAATATGGTTGGATAGTATGGGGATCTTCTTAAAGGGAATAAATCTGGGGTGGACTCCACTCAACACGGTTCTATAGGTTCTTATTTAACGA
The DNA here is from genome assembly GCA_000696205.2 of Oncopeltus fasciatus. Lineage (NCBI taxonomy): Eukaryota > Metazoa > Arthropoda > Insecta > Hemiptera > Lygaeidae > Oncopeltus > Oncopeltus fasciatus. Next base: position 11,894 of record KZ809232.1, on the reverse strand, counting down.
AAGTTTATTAAAATTATGTGTAGCACTGCGGAAAACTCACGCATAAACACACTTTTTAAACAGTGATTTACCTGAAAAGCCCAAAATTCTTATGGAAAATTTGCAGAAAAACTCAAGTGAAAGAAAATAAAACGCCCCATAGAGAAAATCTCATGGGGTTAAAAATGTTTACACAAATTTCGCGAGGGGTGGGCTAATGTGAGAATTACATGTTGAACAACTAACTATACGACCTTAATACCTTTTTTTTTAAAAACAAAATTCTCTAACAGTAGTTATGTTCCATTAAAGCTCCTACTTAGAAGACGAAACATTTTATTTACTAAAATTTTTAGGGTTGATAAAACAAGGGATTAATTCCCGCCAGTTGCTTTCATAAACACATACATAATATTTTGAAGGAAATTCAAATACGAGTCATTAAAAAAAGAAAGTCTTCTGCCCATAAATAAAAATAAAAAAAATATTGATTGCATAATAATATCCACAATTTATAAAATTCCTATTCATGCTGTCAAAACCATATCGATTAGAATTGAAGTTATTCACATAAAAATCCAGAATAATGTCAAATAAAATGAAAGAAAAAATATATTAGGGGTACATTTGGTGGTCTAAGGGGAGGATTTTAGGGGGGCGCTCAATTTCCTGAATCTAATGGAGGGACGATTGAAGGGTGGAGTTGGCAGATTTATAGCTTTCCCTAAAGAAATATCCTACTTAATAGGCATAATACTTTAAAAAATTTATGAATTTAATTTTAGTTTATTGAAAAAGTGTTTTTTTAAAATATAGAACGTCTGTAAATGTGAAAAATTACTTTAAAACTTCACTACTTCAACTTAGAAACTGTTAAAAATATAATACTTTGTGAATTATCAAATAATATGTGTGTGTGTGCTTGTATATCTGTATGTAGCCTTAAGCAAAATATTAAGTAATTCCATTTAGCTTATTTTTGCTAACCGATGCATGAATTGGTTTAGGTCAAAATAAGTGGAGTATACAAGAGAATCTTGTCCTAATTTGATAATATCTTGAAAAAGATTATACTTTAAATTAATAAATCCAAGAGTCTTCAGGGGAATGCCCCCGTGTTAAAATACTGCTTCACCTTGTAGGAAGATTGACTTAATAATTATAAGGCGTCATATCATAAATCATCATATTATATAATTTAAAATACAGCCAATGCTTATACGAAACTTCTTTCAACCCTTGTAGACTATTGATAAGGTTCAAGATCCCATTTTGATACATCCCAAACGTCTATTGCTAAAATACGCTTAAAATATATTATAAATAAATAATTTACAACAAAATACAAATTACTCTTAAACTGAATGCCTGGTAAACGCTTAAATAAACATTACACACAAACTAGAAGTGCATGTTAGGAACAGTGTTATAACGCTGTAAAACATTCCGTGAGTACTTCGTTACTGATTGTAATATTCGTGCTTCATTTGTTTCCATGAGTCCGAGTATTGACGCTTTGTTTTTGATTCAGTGCTCCGATATTTATCTGACCACAGTACAGATAATTCTATGTAAATAAATATTTATATAACTGTTTGTTTATTTAGGTCTCATGAGAGAAATAACCGATAGACATTTAATCAAATTGCCGATCTACTTTATAGTAAGTTGGACTAAAATAATAAAGATATTATAAAACTAGTGTTTAAAAAAAAAAAAAAAAAAGTTTTGCGAAACAAATAGCTATAGAGCTGTATATAGTACTAGCAGTACTAATTTATTTTCATTATAAGCATATGTCTACATTCTAATGTTCGTATTAAATTACACTTTTTAAATTGGGAAACTTAAAAACTCCTAAGCGTGGGAACACTCACACACTCACTCACACACACACACACACACACACACACACACACACACACACACACACACACACACACACACACATATATATATATAATTTTTTAACCAGTTCGGTATTAGGCCATATACCACAAGAAATCCCTAGGGGGGAGATAGGGTTGAAGCTGTATTTATTCTCTACCCATGGCACACTAGAGAAGGTGTGTGTTCAGCAAGTGATTCTGGCCGCCTGATTTTTTTCCTATTCAGCGAAGACTGATTCCTAATTAAGTCTTCACTGTTGGTTGTATTCGATATAAGCGGAAAGAGGGATCAGGGGAACACTATAATTTATAATCGTAATATCTTCGTTTTTTTTTTAGAGTTACGAAAAACGTTTTGTATAATATATTAATTTTCGGAAAAGGCTGTAGCACTAATAGTTAATCTCTCCCCCCACTATACTTTTCCTGTCAGTCTAGAGCAAACCTTTGTGATCATAAATTTAAGAACATAGTTCTCTACTGTTTGTAAATTAAATTTCCTTATTTACTCTTATTTACATCTAGCATTAATGGAACTTAGAAAATCTGCTAGCATTGAGCAGCTCCTCCAAGGAAACATTTTTATAATGTAAAGATAATATAATGAAATGATAAAGCCTTGTGTTTTCTATTTCATCTATTTATTTATTTATTTAATTCATAAACGATCAAAAATATATTTTAAAAAATAATAAAAATTGAATATTATAAATACTGAACTTTTAATAAAATTTTAAAAAAAATTTTCCTACATCTTTACACACGAGTGTGTTACACCACATAAGCTTAACAAAACGATTCGAAAGAGGATAAAATTGTAAATAATTACATAAATAATAAAACTTTGACAGGTTTATACTCATTTCCTTTGAGTTTTCCCTTTTCGATGGAATTGTTGTAATTTGTTATATCTTCATCATTTGTATCTAAAAGAGTTTTTTTTTTTTTTTTTTTTTTACGTATCTATGAACAGGCATTATGATTAGTGGGGTTTTGATGTATTAAAATATACACTTTAATTTTTACGATTTATTTCTCAATTTTACAATTGAACTATTTCGACAATTCAGAATATTTTTCTCTTCGTATCTCTCTATCTACTGATTTACTGAGAAGGATGAACTAGGCAAACAAAGCTGACAATAGACGCAAGGACGCCCGGCGAATGACAGAACTCTCTATTGCGTTTGACATATGGCCGAGACAATCCTCTCCAAAGGCTCTGCCGACAGAGCGATGGGTCTCTGCCGATTGCCGGGATGCACAAAGACGCGCGACGCGCACGAGAGAATGAGTCTGAAGGATTTGAAACACGCGTGCCCCTGACGCAGACATATCGTACATTCGAGTGTGCACGAACAATGCCCCCCCCCCCACCCCCTGCCGTCCCCGAATATCCATTCGGCAGCCGAAACCTTTGTCGAGCGGCGCTGACAGATTGAATCAAATTTCCACAAGTGGCAGTGTCAAATGAAATCAACTCTCGGATGCACACGTAACGAACTGTTTGGAACACTCCGGGATCCGCCGATGGGCTGTTTGAATAATTCAGTGGAGGCTCGCTTGTGACACAGTAATGGGCTTGTTTACAGGTTACATTCCTAGATCTACTGCAATTAGAATCCTAAACATTACCGGAATGCATTAGAATTTGTAAATGAAAAATGTAGACCTAGCGCCTAACACAAGATTTGCAGCATATTATTTAGAGATTTTTGCATTACAGGCTTTAGGGGGGGGGGGGTATATCAAAATTTGGTAAATTCATATAGATCCAAACCAGACTGATATACCCCTATGCAGTAAAAATTGCAGAAAAAATAATTTTTTGCTCATATTTTAAAATTGGTATTAAATGATTTTAGTTGGGGTTAGGTCAAGGTAAATGCAAAAAAAAAAAAAAAATACAAATTTAAAAAATGTATTTACCATTTCATCTTCCGGGTTGGACCGAGTCAAATTGTTGTTATTTGCCGAGCTTTCGCACATCATGTGATGGCTTCTTCAGGGCTGAAAAGAGAATGAATTATTATTATTAATACAATCATTCTCTTTTCAGCCCTGAAGAAGCCATCACATGATGTGCGAAAGCTCGGCAAATAACAACAATTTGACTCGGTCCAACCCGGAAGATGAAATGGTAAATACATCTGACGACCGACGAAGCCTACGTAAACAAATTTAAAAAATGTTGACGTTTCTACGGTCAAAAAATTCTCTATTTTAAAATTGGTTTGGTTTTTTTTTTAAATCGCGAATTTATTTTTAATTTATTATTACAACTAACAATCAAACTATTAGCAAATCATTTCTTCTAGCTCTGAGGATAAAAGTAAAATCTTCCAAAGATATTTTTTTTATTTATTAATTTATTGCATTATGTTAATATAAAAACATGTTTAGAGGTTTGTTGGCCGTCGAGTATTATGCTGGGGAAATTGATCAGGATTTCGTCTAAAATCAGAAAAATTAAATACTCCAAAATTATTGGGAAATTATTTTATTATTGCCGACGTTTCAACCTAACTTCTAAATAACTATTATGTCTGGAACGCTCTGAGATGTGACCATTAACCGTCTTCCGAGATCTCTCCAGACACCACTATAGCTCTGATGATGACTTACAAATTAAGTCGAAACGTTGGCAATAATAAAATAACTAATCAATAATTTTGAAGTATTTAATTTTTCTGATCCTACACGAAGCCCTGACTTATTTCTCCGGCTTAATATAAAAACATTTTGTAATTTAATTATAATGAAAAAAAAAAAAAAAATCAATGACAATCGCATAAAGAGACCACTAATACTACCTCAAATTACTAACTTTGTTCCCAGGAGGTCATGAGGTCTTCTTCGTTTGAGTTCACGGGGTAGGTTGTAAGGGTTGGAGTTGGAAGATAAGGTTTGTGCTACTGGATTAGGATGATATGGCGTTTGAAAGGGGGAAGAGGGGGAGAAATGAGGTCTTAAACGAAAGGGATATTAAAATCTTGACGAAGGGAGGAATTTGATACGTAATAGGTAGCATTAGCGAGTATTCTGAGAGTTAACTCTCATGATCCTGTTCTATGTAATGCAGTACCCCAAAACCCCAACACAATTAGTCCTTTATCTCCTTCCTATTGGCCTTCTGACGTGAACCGCATTCCTGATATCCTAGACTTCTTTATTTGCAAAATCCTTAATCCTCTTCATCTTTCCGTTTCTACCTTAAACGAACTCTCTTCTTACGACAGTCCTGTTCTTCTAACGTTATATTTGACCCCTATTCCAAATAATTGCCCTCCTTCTCTCATCAACGATCTAGTCGACTGGACCTGTTGAGAATTATTATAGAAAAGTCACTTATTATCAGAAAATTCCTAAAGACCTCTGACAAACTAGATGATGCGGTTCTGTCCTTTGCTAATAACCTTCAGCAAAGCAGATGTATGGATAATCTTAAACCAAAATTTGCCAAATACTCTTCTGAGTCCCAAAAACTACTCCCGGATTTGCTTAAAAGTTCCTCAAAGCGAAACGCGGCTCAAAGATATTGTTCCAAAAATATAGACACCCAACGCATTGCAAAGACTTTTATCGCCTTTTCCGACTCTTAAAACAAAAAATCTAGTGCTTTAAGAAATGAGGCCTTTAATGCCTATTTGTATACTCTCCCAGCAGGAGAAAAATCCCTCTTGATTGCTACTGAAAAATCCCTACTCCTGGGCCTCTTCTAACAAAGACAAGGCCAAAATTTTTACCGAGCACCATATTTAAATATTTACTCCTCGTTTAATTAGACCTGTCCTATACCATGGAGACATTACCATGGTCATGCCATTACCTATGTCCTTGCCACTTAAGGCAGTAAAACCTTATGAGGTCTAGAATATAATCCCTTGTCTGCCTATGCGCAATTCACCCGGATATGATTTAATCACAGGTCAAATTCTCTCTAATCTTCTCACAAATGCCATTATATTCCTGAACTACGTCTATAATAGAACATTCCGAGCAACCCAATTCTCTGGGTAGGGTAACTCTTTTTCCTATACATTCTAAGGTTTTCGAAAAAAATTCTGTTAAAACGAATGATGTCTTCCATTGAACCCTTCAATATCCTCCCAAATTATCACTTTGGCTTCCGAAGTAAGTATTCTACTGTCCAGCAAGTGTTTCGCGTCGTAGACTACATTTCCTCTTCCCTTGAGCGCAAAGAATACTGCCCAGGAGCTTTTTTGGAAGTTTCCTAAGCATTTGATAGATTCTGGCACAGTGGTCTCCTGTTTAAACTGAAATCCATATTTCCTAATAATACTTACCTTTAAGTGTTCAGGATTAGATTACTCCGATTTCTACCAAGTGGAAGCGGGAGTTCCCCAAGGTAGTGTTCTTGGACCTATCCTATTCATCCTGTACACTGCTGACATTCTTACCCATCCTAATACTATTTGCAGGCGACAAGACTATCCTATATTCTCACTCGGATAACACATGTGTGAAATGTAAAATTTTATGTGTTTTTTTTAAGGCTTTATTATTTTTAAAATTTTTATTTTTATTTGTGGTTATCTTTTTATTGAGATGTTGCTTAATGTAATAATTGTGTCATTTATGACTTCATAAATATCTTAAAGTATCATTGCTTATCTTATTCCAGAATTAATAATTAGAATTGGAAAAAAAAAAAAAAAAAAAAAAAACCTTCATATATTATTATGACTAAAGAATCTTAAAACTGTGGTCAAAATCAGAAGCAAACTGCGAAGTGTAAGCTAAACAATTGCAATGCTCCAGTATCTAAATTAAGTTTTTAATGGCTTCCAGCTGCCTGGACAAGAGGAGTTTTCATGTCGAGAGGTGTTAAAAAAAAGTGGCATTTCTCCCCATTCTACAGACTTTTTCTTCGCTAATTACAAAAATCGTTTAAAAGTTTCTTTCTGGGGGATGTGAACTGTCAGTCAGGATTAAAATAGCGGAAAGTTACAAACTCATTCCCACACAGCTAGGACTCCAACTTCATCTAGCTATTATATATGTATTTTTTTTTTGTTCTAAATAATTGATTGGAAATAAAATTGTAACTTCAAATTACACTACATTTATTCTTACATTAACAGAGGTTAAAATTAAGACACTAGTAAAGCTTGATAACAAACAAATAATGAAATATCAATATACAGTTAAAAACTGTGAGTCTGTGTTGGTCGTCCTATTATGTTGAGAGAAATTCAACCCAAATATTTATTTTTTATATTCCCTTGTTAAAGTTACTCCCTTAAGATACCTCAAAACACAGAGATCCGAAGTTATTACTTGTCAGTTCCATCAGAAAAAGGTGGATATAGATCGTGCATAAGCGTGGAAAAATGGTCAGTGTTTTGACAAGGATATAAATTAGCTATAATATATTCTCCTATAATATATATATATAATAGAAAACAAAGAGGAACATTGAAATATAAGTATAAAGAATATCAAATGTATTATAATCTAATTATATTCAGATAAATTATAGGTACGAAGAAATTCGTTCAAAAACGTTGTAAGTGAACTATTGCGCTTTTATTACTTTTTCTCAAATTAAGCTTAAAGTAATCAAATATAATTTGAAATTTAAGTCGACTCTGTACTGAGAATACTTTCTATTACTGGATATTGTTACATAAACTGCAAACGGATTAAATTAAGGGTTAGATAACATGAATTATTGTAAAATCCGAAAGAATATAATGAAGGTAATTTTTATACGCAACTATTTGGAAACTTGAAAAAATATATTCATTTGTAGTAATAGGATATATAGATTTCATAATTCTGTTAAAATATAACTGTATGTATTCAGTAGCAGTGTCACTCGTTGCCCCCCCCCCCTACACATACATACACGCACTTACTTTCGTGAATCAAGTGTCAAAACAGTCTAGTTATCATTATCATTAAATTTACAGGATTACAAACACATAATAGATTAAAAGCTTGTATTTAAAACATAGGTTAGTAAATAATACATTCAAGAACTAATCACCATTTTTTTTACATATAACTAGACTTAGGATATTCTGACCAAATTTTTATTCTTACAACTTCAATGAATTAATTGGAATTGCTCAAATGACCAAAAACATCCAGTAGCTCCAGCACATCGAACCATTAATGAAACCAATTATGTTGATCGGTCATATAAATAATTACCAATTGCGGCGACAATTTGTGGTGACCATTCGAGACAGACATGAGAGCAACGGACGTGGAATAGCATTGGGTCGAATTATCTACTTGAATGACAGCCAATAGCGTCCGTCAATGGCTATGAATTCCCATTTATTTATGCATATGTAATCGAGTGGAATGAGGACAGATCTCGTGAAGCGAGACGAATACGGAACCGCGACCGACGGAATTACCATCGTACACTGTATATATGTATATATATATATATATATGTGTGTATGTACCAGGTATGCAAGTTTAAAATGTCGTTTTAATTCCAATAGAATGCGCTCTTAGCCTATTGAAGGATTTGCTTATCTCTAAACGCTATTTTGTTTGTTAGTCATTTGTTTACAAAAGTCAGTTGTTTTTAAGTCGTTTACGTGGACGTATCATACCTTTCTTTGGTGTTAAAAATGTCTAATTTTAAGCCAAATAAAGAGCATTTGCGG
>KZ809231.1:124841-135053 GCA_000696205.2 Oncopeltus fasciatus | reverse complement strand
TATATATATAAAATTTGTTTATTTAATTTTTTTTTAGTGTTAGCATCTTTTATACCCTTTTAGGGCCTTGGAGGGGTTATTAATTACCAATTTCATGGTATAATTACCAATGATACAGAATAGGAGTGAAATTTTATTTTTGAAAGCTTATTCTTCAAATAATTTTTAAGACAAGTACATATTATAGATATTTTGGAGTATAGTTCGAAAAGTTTAGCAATTCTCTTACAACTCTCTCCCGAAATGATCTAGAATAAGATTTAGAGAATTGCCTTCATTCTCAGTTTTTCTCCGGTAAATTACACACACACACACATAGTTAAGAGTAAGATAGAGATTGTTGGGGAGGTCAAATTTTTCATATACCCTTATTTATGCCTATCCTTCCTAAAACAAGGCTAATCTATTCAGCTCTCACAGCTTGTACAAAGCGTTCCGCATATTAGCCCAAGAAGTCATATTATTAAATTTTACTTCTATACTTTGTAATTTATTTAATAAATTCAAAATATTTATTTTATGATATTAAACAGACGATATTAATGATATATCTAGATGATATAATTGGTATTTATCAGTAAAAGGAACCAGAGGTTAACCGTTATTTCAAACCCATTCGACGTTTTTGAATACTCCTTAAGAACTGTTTGCATTTCCTAATGAACTAAGGAATAATTCTCACCTGACTAAGGATTAACTATCACTTGATAAGAAGCGCCAGAATGAATTATCACCCTGCATCTTTCATAATTCTTGGGGAATGAGGATTGCTATCGTATCCTGGTCGTGAGGATTGCCTATACAGCTATTCAGCGTAGACTTTATAATTAACGGGATCCGTAGACCTCACCGAAATTGAATCCAGGATTAAATCTTAGGAATGTTTACTATCCTTACTCCACCTTATCCTTAAGAGGATATAGTCCTACGAATCCAAAAAAGGCAGAAAACAACATAGAGATAATTATTAGCTTTGTAGATAATTGAGTATAAGGAGTCATGCGTGCATTCCTTGTGTAAGTTGTGGAAACTATTCTTAAAATGATTACTTTGCTTTGGAGTTCCAAAAATGAATTTGGAAGAATTTGATAAAACTTTATATCTAACATTTGAAGGCCATATTTTCAGCTGTTAGAGAAAGAGTAGATAAAAATAAAAATGATGTAGCAATTTTTAGTGAAAGGGAACAGAATAAAAAATCTAACTGTCCCAGCCAGGACTAATACCACAAAAATATAATATTTATAAAATTAAAATTTAAAAGTAAATAACGAGAGTCATTTAAACAGCTTGACAATGTCAGCTCCTCCGAGCATAAGACGATATATATAACCTCGGAGGTTAGACTCTCGACACTAGTGCGGGGAATTTAATAACTTATCAGACTTTTCTCGGTAGGGTAAATGGTATATGCACCGGCCCGGATAGCAGGAGATCCAGATTCGAGTCCAGGAACAGTTAGATTTTTATTCTGTTCCCTTGCACTAAAAATTGTTAAAATTTACGTAGGATTAAATACCACAAAAAATAATATTTATATAATGATGTAGTTTCGTGTACCAAGACTGGAAAATATAAATAAAATAATTTGAGATTAATAATAATAATAATCCTATTTGATTTCATGAGTTCCTTTTTAGTATTTGAATTGTTGTTCAGATAAGTAGCTAAGGAATATTGAGTGAGTGATTCCTACGTTTTAATGATTGATTTTTTGTAGTTATAAGACGCTAAACTGTTACGATTATCAACGCCTATTTTTTTCTATTAAAACTTATATATTTATAACTATAATCTGCATAATACGCGCGGGCCCACACACACATACACATTCATAATAGTGGTGTGAAACACCTATTTAATTTCTTTATACAACTTAAAAAGTACGTAGTTTAGTTAATGCAAGTTTCATTTATGTCACCTTCGTTTAACATTATAGTTTAGAAAATAATATAAAGTACTATTAGTACCACTACCAATGAATATAGAACTATCATACCTTCTATTGTCCGTCTTCATTGGTTTCTGCAAACCATCTTCTGTTGGCGAGCGCTTTCAGACATTCTCCATCCTCGTTGCCGAATATATGTGTTCACTGTCACTGTCTGTATTTAACTCCATTCAAGTTGAATACAGAGAGTGACAGTGAACACATGTATTCGGCAACGAGGATGGACAATGTCCGAAAGCGCTCGCCAACAGAAGATGGTTTGCAGAAACCAATGAAGACGGATTACAGAAGGTATGTTAGTTGGGGATCTTGGAAGATTGGAGAAGTCGAGGGCCAACGCCACCAAGCCCGTGTCCCTGCCCACAACCTTTCTTTCGTCCCCACCTTGTGAGACGTACGTACATCTTGGTGGCTGGCTGTCTGGTCTGGGGTGGAGGGTATGTTTGCTCCTATATTGATTGGTAGCTTGTAGCCTTCAGACGTGGCTTAAAAATTAAGGAATTCCAAATTAATTGATTATTTATATTACATTATTACCCCATGAACTCACACACTCGCATGTGTAGGTAAGTAGAAATGGTGACTGCTGCGAAAGGTTAGCGCAGGCAGTGGTTACGGACCACAGGATCCGAGGCCGTAACTCCGTACCTGTACCTAGTGGCGCATCCCGGCTGGCTTTAGGACCGCGTAAATCAGCCGACTAAAGACAGCTGACTCCCGTTCCGCAGAGGACATGTCTCCCGGGGCGCACGGACAGGCAGACACTCCGGCATAAACACACACATACGGAGCTGGGGCAGACAGACGGACACGCTCACACAAACAGGACTCGAAATATTACCTCATTAAAGGCCAGCTGTAAATCCAGCACCGCGGGAGGGTGATACACCTTCTCTTGTTTTCCCAAAGAGGGCGCGCGTTTATTTTCTAGAACCGCTTATTATTTTATTATTCTTTTCTTGTCCTATTTACTTTTTTTTATCGTTTTCTCTCTTCTATTTGTATTATTTTCTTTTCCACCTTTGTCTTGTCCCCTGCAGAGGCATTTGTAGCCGGTCGAGCCTCATTTGCCGTCCGCCCGTAGCTCATGCTGAGAACACGGAGCTCAAATTGTTTTACAAAAAGGATCACGCGGTTCCCGCACGAGAAGAGATATTTTATTCCCTCTTTATAAAACCCCAGCCATCACGAGATTCGAATATCTCGTATAATAATTTATGAGAAATGAGGGCAATCAGTATTTTGTTTTTTATTTCCTTATTTTTTCCGTCTTTTTCATCAGTGTTCTATTTATCATAGCAGTTTTATTAATTTAAGCTAAACACGGGGTTATTTTCTCTTGTTTGATTTATTATTTGGGAATCCATTAATGAAAATAACAAAACTCTCAATCAGTTAGTCCGCGAATTTCGCGTCACCTTTAGGACGTATTGGCTGACGATTCGCCCACACTCAGTCTGTCAAATTCTCACTTTGGAATTAATAATGTTATGTACGAAACGAGATGTGGAGTAGTTTGTAGGTTTTTTTTTTTTTTTTTTTTTTGGGGGGGGGGGGGGGAGGGTTATTCTTCAGATGGAAATGAGTAGGTTTCAGCGGATTTCTATTAAGCAAATCCGCTACTTACTTACTACGTTGTTAAGTGACGGAACTATAGATAATTTTCAACAGATCTTCAACAAACCTAAACTGGAGAAGCCTTATTTATGGCCCGCTCAAAATTATATATATATATTTCATTAGAGAAAAATTGAATATAATAATACCTTCCTTATAAAGAGCATTTAAAAAAAAAATATCGAGAACAACAGGTATAATTTTTTTTGTGGTATTTAACCCCAAGTAAATTTTATCAATTTTTAGTGCAAGGGAATAGAATAAAAAATCTAACTGTCCCAGCCAGGACACGAACCTCGATCTCCTGCTATCCGGGTCGGTGCATTTTCCACTTATGCTACTAGTACAAGCCCGATAGGTTATTAAATTCCCCGCACTAGTGTCGAGAGTCTAACCTTGAGGCAGACGAATATATCGTCTTATGCTCGGAGGAGCTGACATTGTCAAGCTGTTTAAATGACTCTCGTTATTTACTTTTAAATTTTAATTTTATAAATATTATTTTTTTGTGGTATTTAATCCGACGTAAATTTTAACAATTTTTAATGCAAGGGAACAGAATAAAAAATCTAAGTGATCCATATGATGTCNTTATTCTGGGCCCTTGCACTAAAAATTGTTAGAGAACAACAGATTATAAATGTAATTTTTAAATATTTATATTCTATAAAAATTTTAAGAAAATATTTAAGAAGGGAAATAGTTAAGAATATAACTGTGATTGTTTATGTCTCCTTAATTTTTTTGGTATCGAAACAAACTTTGATATTTACTTTTTCTATTGAAAAATGTATAAAAATTCATTATTAGTTGAAATCGATTGGTGAAGAGATAGATTTAGAGATAGAGCAATATTTGTCATCTTAATAATCTCGTTATAATCAGTGTTTCTAAAAGGTTTATTGATTGAAGCAGGTGTATTATTTAATTTAATTTTAATGTCATGATAGCCTTGAAGATAGCTATCTTAATTATAAGCTTAGACACCACGGACTCTTATACAGCCTTATAAATAGGCGCTCACACCTCACATTAGAAAACAAACTGACCATCTACATAGCCATAATACGACCAATCTGGACCTACGGTGCAGAACAGTGGGGTGCCGCTAAGCCTTCCAATATCCAACGAATACAATCCTTTCAGTCCAAAATGCTCAGAATAATTGCTAACGCTCCATATTATGTGTCCAACACTACCCTTCATCACCACTGTAATATTCCTTTTGTCAAAGACCTTATCTCCACCAGGTTCAAACTCTTCCATAGTAAACTCCAATTTAATCCCAATCCATATGCCCAATCTCTGTCGTAGAACTCCAATCCTCACAATCCTCCCCTAAAACGGAGATGTCCTCGCGACCTCCTGGGCCTTAATGCCTAAACTTACTAGGAGTGGGCCACTTCTCCCTGCACAGTGATGACCATTTATTTGTTTTATTGTTGATTTTATTTTTATTTTATTATATTTTCATTTTATACAAGTATATTTTTTTAAGATTTATTTATTGTATCCGTCATCGAATTACAAGATGTTAAGTAACAGAATGTAATAAGTAAAGATTAATTAAAAAAAAAAAAGTTGATAGCTAGAAACAAACGGTGTTACATGCACACTAGTCACAGAGAGGCATTATCTCGACTGAGGTCATTTTGAGATTGTGATAGTTTTTTTTTTTTTTTTTGCATCAAATTCAATATATGTACCGGGTTAGTAGTTCTTTTTTTTTCTTCCTTTTTTCATTAGATGATTCATTAAAANTCACGTAGGCTTCGACGGTCGTCAGAAGTATTTACCGTTTCTTCTTCCGGGTTGGACCGTGTCAAATTTTTGTTATTTGCCGAGCTTTCGCACATCATGTGATGGCTTTTTCAGGGCTGAAAAGAGAATGAGAGTTGTAAAAGAGATTTTTTAAAATATACCACCTGGATTTTAAAAATCTCTTTTACAACTCCATAACGAAGCCATCACATGATGTGCGAAAGCTCGGCAAATAACAACAACTTGACACGCTCCAAACCGGAAGAAGAAACGGTAAATACATCTGACGACCGTCGAAGCCTACGTGAACATCTAATAGTAATTTAATCTCATTTGTGTTCTATGACATTTTAAATAAAAGGCTTATTAAGGAATATATTTACGAATGTATGCTCAAATGTTGTGGCTTCTCCCCCTGCCCTTTTCTCCTGAATACTCTAGAGCCAGCTACAGGAATATAACTTTCACACTCAATACTCTTTCCGATTTGCAATATCAAATTGTAAGTTTTCTCATATTTACACATATTTATTTACGAAACCGTGGAAATAAGCTTAGATTATGCATATCATATCATTTTCCCCGAACGGAAATCAAGCTATTCACGTTAATACCATGACTTGACTTTAAAAAAATTTCTTCAAACATTCAACAAATCTTCACAAATCCTAAATTAAAGAGGATAAAAAAAAAAGGTCCATTCATACATTTTTATTTTTATTTTTTAATTTTCAAAACAACTTATATTAAGAAAGCTAATTAAGAGAGCATTATTAAGTGCTTGAGAGTACCTTTAAATTTAAAAAAATTAAAAATAAATTGGTCAATTAGAGTTTTTATTGCAAGACCTTAGATTTATTAATTTTTGGTTTACATCAAATGGGGGAGGGGAGAGGTCTCGAGGGAGACTAAATTTAATAATCGTAATATCTTCAATTATTTTTAGGTATGATATATTTTATAGAATATAATAGTGCAAAGTATGATTTTAAATATTATCTTAAAATATGTTAAATATGTTAAAAATAAAATAAGGTTAATTGCTTCCCCTACTTTTCAATCCAAGACAGTCTAGAGCAAACTTTAGTGAATTTTAGATTCATTGTACTCTACTGATTTTAAATTAAATTTCTGTCTTTCGTGAAATATGGGAAATCTGCTTAGTATACGCAACTCCTGCATGATGAACTTTTTTTTAAGTCTCTTTTCGACGAGTAGTTACGGTAATGACAAATACTTATTTTCGATGATAATAATAACAAGCTACTTCCAAAAAAAAGTAGGAGAGTCGTCGAAAAATACGAAGTTTTTCAGAACAGGATTTTTTGGGAAGAACTAACAAAGTCCTTAGAGTACTTCTGTTTACAAATGTAGTATAACAGCGAAGTAATGCTACTGCCACTATGTCAGCAGCTGTTAGATATATATAATATATATGTAGATATATAGTTGGCGATAACACAAAAGCTTACTGCACTGATAAGGGCTCTGTAGGATATCCTCGTAGTCTTTGTCGTTGAGTCGATTAAAATAATCATCAGTGCTTTGTTAACATCGGTGGTGACACACAGTTAACTTGTGCAACTATCACCACTGGTACTAATGGGATTCCTTAACTACCGGCATTATTAGTCCATATAGTGTTCTTTTTGAGTGGGTAGGACTGAGTCAAAGGCAATTCGAGATTTGGATGGATCCTTAAAAAAAAAAAAAGTATAAAAATAAAATTTATCCTGCATAGAGTTAGAGGTATTATCAATTGTTAGAGTTTACCGCATATTTAACAATAAAAGATCAGGATTAATTTAATTATAAATAAAGATAAAAAGATCCTGATGCCAGGACCTTATCGAAGGGTGTCCTTTAAGGATTCCTAATACAGTCACCGCAGGTTCCACTGCACCTTGGGAAAGCCTTCATCAAAAATTAAAGCTTGCCCGTACCATGGGGTGTATATAAAAATTGTGCCCCCTACAGTGGTAGAAAGGATAGTTAAATTAATAAAAGATTGATTAGCTAGCAACTGTTATTCTCTATTTGGCTATTGGTCTATCTGTTGCTCAGAAATGTGTTTATATTCAGCCCACCCTCTACTTAGCCAGGAAATCGGCAATAGACCGCAATACGTTGGGGTCCGTGAGATACCGTTAATCCCTCCAAATATCTCCGGACGGTGGAGGTGCAGACTGCAGGAGGTGCAGACGCTGATGAATTCCTCAGCTGATCACGTCTGTGGGTTCGCAGAGGCATTCGGCCATTGTCAGCCAGGCCGGGCGGTGAATCCATAATGACCGCTTTAGCGCACTGACGTCCCGGAGGCCGTCTGCATATTCATCCCAGCATTTCTTCATTTCCGAGTCAGTCCTTCTAACGAGAGCGGCAACGGTCCTCGAATAATTATGGGTCTTTTGGGTTTCCCATTGTCTCGCCTCGCTAGACGAGTCTCAATGAGAACTGTACGTGGCTCTCGTTTGATCTGTCATTCTACTCTATGTCTCAATCCCTGCCTCTCGACGCGCCATCTTGATCATAGGGGAAAAGGAGTAAGAAGAGTTGCAGAAAACATCTACAAAATAAAACTATAATTTTTGGATGACACAATTTAAAAAAATAAATAAATTCCCTTAAAATCTTCATTGATCTTCCAAGTGGAACTCGAGAAAAAGAGTGATTCAAATACTCATATATATAGTGACACACAGCTAACTTNTTTTTTTATTTTTACAATAAATATTATTATTAAATGGTTTTTCGTTAGGGTTCGGTCAAATTAGATCCAATAAAATACAAATTTTAAAAAATATGTAATTTTTAAATTATCTGCCAACATTTCGGCTTAAATTTAAAGCCATCTTCAGGGCTATCATGAAGGCGAGAGGGGAACATCATGAAAATGTGAACTTAAGTAAGGACACGACGTTCCTCTCTCACCTTCATGATAGCCCTGAAGATGGCTTACAGAGTAAGCTGAAACGTTGGCAGATAATTTAAAAAATACATTTTTTTTTTAATTCTTTAATTTTTTTAAAAGCCATAAAATAAGAAGGTTATATTCTACTATTATGCAATTATCAAATACCAAAATTTTGACTTAATTAATTGAAGGAAAAATTTACTTTTTCAAATTTATTTAAGTGGTAATTGTTTTTCTCTCTAAAAGTATATAAAATGCTTATAATGATAGAAAATTTTAATTTTTTAAATATTGTATTTTTTTTAATCTACCTTGACCGAACCCCAACAAAATGCATCTTATAAAACTTATTAGGGTTTGAAAGAACTGTCACATTGAGTTCACGAGTTTGTTGTGTTACCACACATATGTAGAAAAATGACTTTCTCTCCAAGATTGTAATAACTATGCCATTTGTTCATAAAATTTGATTTTTGATAAACAAGCAAATCAACTGCCATTATCAAAATCATACCTTCACAAGTCTAACGTAGATTTATTATAACATTTACATACACCATCGGACAACAATTAATATAAATCTTTTAGGGAATTTGATCTGGTTCCAACTGTAATATAATTCCTCACAGAGATAGAAAGAAAAAAATGATTAATGATAATGAACTATGAAACCAAATAGTAATGTTCTTATAATCATTTTCCAAATTAATATTGATACAGAATATAGAAGAACAGAACAATATAGTCTACAGAATAAAACATATCAATTAACTACATAACATTTATGCAGACATTACATATCATAAAGGTATTTAAACTGACTAGTTGATTGATACCTTCTGTGGCTTTTCAGGGTTCAACTTATAAATTTTGTGTCATAAGCAAAATTTGTATCAAAAACATATCTGGTAAGTGTGTGTAGATAAAATTTTTCTACTAAAAAATCACAATATGAAAATAATATTGTAAAATTAGGAAATAATTTATTGATTAAAACGGTAATTTATTCCATGGCCACTTTTTTTATATATTCAAAAGAGGTCGTCAGCAGTTCACCGCCTTAATTGAAACATCCATGTTTCTAGATACATAAATGGTTGAAGTTAGATTAGAATTGTGTCCAGAAAATAGTCTTGAAGGAAAAAAAATTAACAAAAATTTATTCTTTAATGGTAATTTTGAGGGTTGCAGTGGAAGACATCTTTAGACCTCTGGCAAGCCTGGCCAGTAAAAGTAGAATAAGAGCAGGAGGGATATCTAAGTAGTTAGAGTTATTTTAATTAAAAGTTTTGTAGGATATGAATAGTTCTAGGCGTAATTCATTCTGCTTAGAAAGAGGGGAGGGGATTGGCTCATCCCTCTGTGGGTGGCAGGGGGTGGGGTGGGGGGCAATCAAGGGGTGTGGGACGTGCGCACCAAGTCCCCGATTGGTCGCGCACTTGCGAGCGCATACCCCGGTGTGTACATTACTTATGCGCGGGGTGCCGTTGGTAGCACGCCTCCTCCGATATAACACAAACTGAGGGCTCTAATAATATGTTAATGGACGTGTTTCTCAGTCAGATTGTTTGTGTAATTAATCCCTGAATAAAAGATCAATCGCTCTTCACTCCCTCCTCTCTCTCCTAGCAAGAGTATACTTTTAAAAGAGAAGATATCCTCCCTCCAGGACCCTAACTGCTTCAAAGGGAGGTTAAATTAAAAAAAAAAAAAATATAATGTACTAATTTAAATATAAAATGTATACTTCAACTAGTCTATGGTATAGAATAAAATTATTTTCAGTTTCCCCTGATGTACACATTGACATTCTTTAATTTTGTTAAAAGCCATAAAATAAGAAGGTTATATTCTCTTATTATGCAATTATCAAATACCAAAATTTTGACTTTACTAATTGATGGAAAAGTTTACAATTTCAAATTTATTTAAGTGGTAATTGTTTTTCTCTCTAAAAGTAAATAAAATG
>KZ809231.1:104586-116421 GCA_000696205.2 Oncopeltus fasciatus | reverse complement strand
TCATTCTCTTTTCAGCCCTGAAGAAGCCATCACATGATGTGCGAAAGCTCGGCAAAAAAGAACAATTTGACTCGGTCCAACCCGGAAGATGAAATGGTAAATACATCTGACGACCGACGAAGCCTACGTGAACATTTCTCTATATATATTTAATTAAAAAAAAAAAGAGGATAACAAATCTGAAATACCACAAAACGCATTAATTTTACTAGATTTATTGCTTATCCATCGTTCAATTTAAATGTAATTTGACGAAGATGAACATCTTCCTAGCTCATATATTTTTTCATATATTTATCAAATTTTTTTTTATTTTCATTAATTGATTACTGAATCTGTTAAAATAAAAACATTTGGTAATTTGATTACAATAAATAAAAAAAATTAAAAAAAAAAAATAACATTCAAAGACAATCATATGAGAAGAAAATGTGACCATGACAGTACTCAGAATATCAAAATATAAATACATTGTTTAATATAAGACCTCATATAGAGATAATGAAATTTTGCTTCTTATTAATATTTACTTTCATAATTATTTGTTATTTCAGATTATTCTTTTAATTGTTTATATATTAACAC
The DNA here is from genome assembly GCA_000696205.2 of Oncopeltus fasciatus. NCBI lineage: Eukaryota > Metazoa > Arthropoda > Insecta > Hemiptera > Lygaeidae > Oncopeltus > Oncopeltus fasciatus. The sequence goes on along the minus strand of KZ809231.1, from coordinate 115,836 downwards.
ATAATATTTACAATAATGACAATAATATATTTATAGTTTATGTTTCTTCGAAGTTCCAGGTTATGTTGGAATTGTGAAATGGTTACTGTCAAAGTGTGGGGATGTAATATTCAGGGAGTGGGACGACATTGCCCGTGAGAGGGGCCTAGAGTAATCCACGGACTCATGTTTCAGCGCGATTTGCGATTGATACCAGACCATTAGTGCGCATACATGCAAACACTGCTTTCCAGATGATTGCTTCGAACACGCGTAGATAGATCCCCCTTATAATGTCGAATGTGCTAATTAATTATAGCTTTGTTTGATGTTACTTTTGCCCAGCTACGTTCTGGGACAGGGACTTTGTTGACGGACACTCGGACGGTAAATAATCCCTTTGCTACCAAAATGACTCTTTGGCTTAATTAATACATTCAAGTGATTTCCCAATATCAAAACTGTCAACATGGAGAAATTAGACGTGTTTTAAACCAGTGTAAAATTCAACCAGCTTGTCTTTTATTAAGCTATAGACGGAGCATTCGCTTGGTGAAATTTTACATTAAAAACAAAATAAGTAAATAAAAACACTTGTGACACAATCTAAGCTTTTTTATTTTTTTTTTATTCGTAATAGCCTCTTCTTTTTCTTTTTTTTTTTAGTTTGTGTCGCGTTTGGTAACATAAATCCATATTTTTTTCTCAAGACACATTAATTGGCTAATTCCATATGAGCCTGTTACACCATCAATCTTAAAGGAACTAAATCAAAAGCTAATTTTTCTTTTTTTTTTAACCGTTAGATTCCCATACATCCAGGGTCATGGAGAGAGGGGTTATCTACAGGTTGCAACTCCATTCCAAACAGCCATGGTTCAGGATTATTTCAAGATAAAAGCTTGCCCAAGACGGGATTTGAACCAGCGGCGCCAGGATTGCCAGACCCGAACTGTGAGCTACCCTTGTGCCCTTAAGCTAAATCTTTAAAAAATTATGCATGTCTACAACTGCTGTCCTCTCCAAGGTAGTTTGTAGCAAATGTGTAAGCAAATTCTATTTCCACGCATTTATTACTTTATCGGACTTATATATGCTCACTTAAGGGACAATTTCTTAAAATATTATAAATATTTATAAATATTATGTTATATTTTCCAGACTGCTACAACAATTAACCTCAGGATTATGCCGCATGCTGAACTACATTGTTTATTTTCATAGTTGTTGTATTTTCATCAATTGCATCTCAAAGGGATGATTTTAAAATTATTTTGTTCTAATAAATTTATTTTATTTACAAAAATTTTTGTTTGAAATGTTTTTTAATTGCACATTAAAATTGACTTAATAGTCAATAGTTAATACTATTGTAGAACAATTTATTGCATTTTGTAAATATAGTTTCTTAACCTTTGCAGGGAAGTCGATTCTAATTCAATATGGCGTGCTCCCTCGTCTTGCTTCGGAAGTCGGTGAGCACCTCTTAGAGGACTCTGTACCAGCCAGCGTTCTACTCCTCGCAGTGGGGTCGTCCCAAAGAAAACTTGCTGGCCAGTCCTCCCACCCTCCAATCATCCCCCTTCCTGAGGTCAAACTGCACTCTGCCGGACAGAAGGGGCGGGAAGTTTTCACAACTTTTTCGTTCACAGTTTTTTTTTTTTTTTTTTCCCTTCCCTTGGACAGTACTTCTTTGTCGTCTCTTTCGTATCGGGAACTTCTTCCATCCGACTTCCCCTGGCCACCCTTTCATTCCGGGCGACTTCCGTCAGCCATTGTTGGCAGGCGAAGGAGGGCTTCATATGAATCAATCAGGTAAACACAAATAACCAAACACACACACACACTTCAAGTTTTATTATTGTCTATTGTTGATTGTGATGGCAGAGAGGTGTGGCTAGAGAAGGGTACAATGAATGGTTAAACGTTTAAAACTTCTACATAAGACGATATAAATCTTCTATTTTTTTTTTCTTTTTGAATTCTTCAGGTGAAATTAAAAATATTAAAAAATTTTAAAATAAAAGGGGTGATCCGGTGTTANTTTAAAGTAACTAACGAGAATCATTTAAACAGCTTGTAATAGTCAACTTCTCCGAGCATAAGACGATATATTCGTCAGCCTCGGAGGTTAGTTAGACTCTCGACATTAGTGCGGGGAATTTAATAACTTATCAGACTGGTCCCGGTAGCATAATTGGTAAATGCACCGGCCCGGAAAGCAGGAGATCCAGGTTAGAGTCCTGGCTGGGACAGTTCGATTTTTTATTCTGTTCTCTTACACTAAAAATTGTTAAAATTAACGTGGGATTATATGCAGATCTCAGTGGCATCTCGGCATTATTATTATTTCATAAGGCATTGTTTTTTATTTATATGATAAAGGATTGGTAGGGGATGGGGAATGGGATTTTAATAAGTAGAAATAATTGGTAAACAAAAAAGTGTTTTTTTGAAAATTTTAGAACAGGAATTAGAGGGGGGTGGTGGGTAAAGGATGGTTGGTAAGAATGAATTCTGAAGAAAGTAAATGCTTTAATTTTTAATTTTAGACGATTTGTTAAAAACTTCACAAATTGAAAAATATTTATGGTTAAAAATTTCTTGTTAATAATTTCAAGTAAAAATGTGATCAGTTTTTAAAAACTTTCTTAAAAAATCAGGTATAGCCTGGAAAATCTAAATTATAGAATGAGATATTATTTATTATTTTAGTAATAATAAATTATTTATTAAATATATATAATTTTTTTTAAATCCATTAATTTGGGTTGTTATAGTGGTCGAAATAATCCTGATTCCTGTCTTATATTAACTAATTTATAGTAAACATATTAAAGGGTACTTATAGGGCGTAATAACCTAGAAGTTGATTGCCCTCCATTATGATCTACTACTACTACTTTATCGGGCTTCCCGTGCATTTAACCCACCCTGAGAATGGTATGAGTGAGTTGACTTTTCCAAATTGCGCCCCGTTCTAAGGGTGCCGCGGAATTCGGCTTACCGGCCAGTGTACACATAAGGCCAGCGCCCCGATAAGAAGCCACATCCCTCTTAGGCCTGCTGGAATCCCCTGGTTTCCCCCCACTGGAGAGAGGGATGATAGAAAAGCTGGAAGAGTTTAATCCGCTTACGGCGAGAGAGCGCTGATGGCTGGGGGAGAGATTTTTGTAATGCCCCTCTTCTAGAGCTGCTGATATTTATGTTCGCCTGCTGGGGAAGTGTTTACGGCGGGAAATCATGACAAAGAAGCTTGTATATCTACTTTATAGCTTTTATCTAAATTAAACTTGTACTTTTAAACATTTGTAGTATGAGCCACATTTGTTTATAACTATGAATCCATCACACAATTTTTTTTTAATATATAAAGTTGGACATTCTTTCATTGCAATAGTAATATTTTTTAGCTCGTTNAAATCCATTAATTTAGGTTGTTATAGTGGTCGAAATAATCCTGATTCCTGTATTTTATTAACTAATTTATAGTAAATATATTAAAGGGTATTAATAGGGCGTAATAACCTAGAAGTTGATTGCCCTCCATTATGATCTACTACTCTCTGATCAGTTTCTTTCTACTAAAACGTTGTTTATTCGATTTTAGTTTCCACTTCAACTTAACAAACTAGGCTTCCTGTAAGATAATCAAGCTGTTCACATATGTCCCGTGGTTTGATTGTCTGCGTGTTTACATATTTAATTGATCTATTGTCCATTTATCCTAAATAAAGAAACTAAATCCGGTATTTAAGATTAATTTTAAGTAAACCAATCGACAAGATAGTCATTGGTTCTAGAAAGAAGAGAGTTGGTGAGGTTTCAAAAAGATCTTATCAAGAAATTTCAAATGTTTTCATTATTTTATGAAGAAATATTTTTAAAATAATGTGCGTAAAATGTTATTTTCTAACATGACGTACCCTAACTTTTCCCTAAAAGTGTATTTATATTTTTTTTAATATGAAAGTTTTTTTTTATATAACCTTTATTTATAAAAAAAAATAAAAACATTTTGTAATTTGATAACAATGTAAAATAGAAAATAAATGACATTAATGAAAGTCACATGAGGAGAAGAGGTGACCAGTGACACCACTCTCAAATTATTTACTGACTATGTCCCCAGAAAGATACGTAATAGAAAGTGTATATAATAAAAATATTTAAGTATGTATCATCGAAGTTATGGTGGGCAAACTTATTTCTAAAATACGGAAATAAAATTCAATAACTTTTCATTCATTTGTCTTTCTTTTGCATTTTTTTAAATAATTTTTTTTTTTATTAGATGATTTTAGTTGGAAGATAATTTTTTAAAAAAATACACCTTTTTTAATTTGTATTTTTTTTGGATCTACCTTGACCGAACCCCAACTAAAATCATCTAATATAAATATCTACGGTCGAAACAAACTCTACTTTTTAATTTTTTTTTTTAATTGATAGGAAGTGTGGATTTAGAGGACGACAAAAGTTTAATATTCTTAATACCTTCTTTAAATATAGTTTTACAAAAAAGTTTATGAAACATAATATGTGTAAAAAATCTGACGATACTAATTTTTATATTCTTTGACATTGCCTATTTATTTTACTAATTATAGTGGTTAAGCTCCCTGTACTTTTCCTTCCCGGTCAGTCTAGAACCAGCCTCAGTGATCTTCTCCTGCGTGAACCTCAGTTGAGAACCTAATGTCTCTGTGCTACAAATATCGTATCGCTCCTGGGTGAACAAGTACTATTTTCTAGGTCTACCTAATTAATTTTTTTTTTTGTTTGTTAACCTTTAAAGAACTTAGGGTAACGGAGGGAGGGGCTAGCGACAGGTTGCCACCCCATTCTAAACACCCATGGCTCAGGATTATTTCAAGACAAAAGCTTGCCAAGGACCGCATGTGAACCTATAAAGCTAAGATTGCGAGACCCGAACGGATACCCTGATGTTCCTTACCTAATGTTGAGAGAACACCACACCTGATTTAGTTACTCTTGGTACAATCTATCTCGCAAACTTAGAGGAAGGTCTGTGATTTTTCTTGTGTCGATTCTACTGCCTACAAGGTGTGTCCCCCTCTCGATGGACCCCCCTTCACTCATTTTTTTTCTCATTTTACTCCTAAAATAAATAAGTCCCACACATAAGACTCACCTTATTAGGAATATTTTGAAAAATTATGCGTCCACTTATAAAGTTAAGGTAAACTTTTTAAAACTGCTTTGCTATTCAAATATATGTGCATAAAATTTAAGCGCTGATTATGTTAATTAAAAGGTAATCAGTCTTGGCCGTATCATTAATATTGCTAAGACGGGCCAATAGAAAGGAGTCGTATAAAATGAACACGTCACTAAGTCTTCTGACATGTAGTCATTACTAAATCTCGCCGAGCTTACATAAATCATATATTTTCAGATTTTTTTTATTTTTATTTATTTATATTTTTTTTTCATGGGATGTGTCATAACACTGTTTATTGAGACACAGTGGTCATATTGTGACAATATTTGAAGCTTTAGGGAAAAANAACTATGATAGAAATTAATAGTAATTTTGTGGATTCAAATTAACATACATAAATCATTTACTAGGTGATAATTACTTTTGTTTGGAGATTAGATTGTATACTTTCTGAAATAACCCTTAATTTCTATCATAGTTCTTATTTCTTATACATATATTTATAATACATGAGGAGAGGGGAGAGAGTTGGTTTAGAATTTATATTTGAAAATGATGAAATATGATAAACAAAACGAAACAAAGTTTATAAATCTGACTGATCGGCCATGATTTAATAGTCATAGAGCAGGAGACTCTCTCCCCTATCAACCCAAATGCCCTGAAGAAGGCCTGAAATTCAGGCCGAAACTTTGACAACAGTATAAAACTTTTTTGTTCACAAATTGTTTTTATTTTCTCAAATTCCAGACCGAATCTCCGACCAATCTTTCCTCGCCATTTTGAAATTATTCTTTTTTCATTAAAATTTTCTAGTTCATCTTATAATTAGTACTTATCGTAACGTTAGGCGTCTGAGGATGGCTTACACTCAGAGAAATCTTGTTTCTTGTTCACAAATGTTCCATAAAATTGGACAATTTCTTGATGACTGGAGAGAAATTAAAAAAAAATAAACAGAAAAGATTACTTTCAAAACACCTTTATTGTGCTAAATAGTTAGAAACCTCTTTGGGAGCATAAACTGAAGTACTCTATTAAGATATAAGAATGTTCATAAAGTTCATGATTGTAAAAAGCCTGTTCTGAGTTTATGCTAATGAAGAGGTATCCACAAACGCGAAACTAGTGAAGCAATAAAGGTGTGATAATCGTTATTTTTTCTTTACCTTTTACATTACATCAAAAAAATTATATACTAGGTAATTTTTTTGGTAAGCAATTGCACGTCAATAAAATTCTGAATTTTTTATTTTGACAGATTATCAGGAATATTATATCGTTAAATTTTTAAATGTTTTAAAAGACTAAAGATTTTTGGGCCTAATGAATATTTGCTAACTCTTCATATTATGTCTGGAACTCTACCCTTCATCACGACTTTAATATCCCTTTCGTCCAAGATCTTATCTCCACCCGCTTCAAGGTCTTCCACAACACGCTTCCATATCACCCTAATCCATAAGCCATATCCCTGTTGTCGAACTCCAATCCCTACAACCCTACCGATGACTAGGGCCTCACGACCTCTTGAGAATTGACACATAAATTTATTGATAGTGGGTCATGGGCCCCTTCTTCCTGCAAAGTAACATTTAATTTATTTTTATTTCATTTATTTATTTTTCACTTTTGTATATATGTACATTTTAGTAAGCTATCCAATTTAAAGATGTTTTATTAACAGAATGTAATAAATAAATATTTTTTTATTAAAAACAATTATTTACGAACGGTTTTTTTTAAACAAAATATTTTCACAAAATCAAACAAGGAAAATACAGCGAGATGTATTTGAGTCTTCTTCCATAACATATAACTAATGATTAAATATTTTTAACTATCCCCATGCTTGCTATTAATGTTTAATAAAAGTGGTATGCTAGGAGGAACCAAACAAGATAGGGAATACTTTATAAGGACTGTTGATTTCCAATCAGCTGCAGCCCATTCAAAGCCATCAGAGGAATGGGGCTGTCAGCAAGAACTCCTTAAGAACTTTCGGCACAGCATCATGGGAATGGCATCTCTCGGGAATCTGCACATGATACGTGAGGGTTAGTCGATAGCTACCCCCTCTGTCGGAGCGCATATCGCGTTACCACCCTTGCGCAGCTTATGGGACCAAGACTTCATTAAAGCTCGCTCCAGCCACCCCTTCGTGGCTCTCCCTCCCCTTCCACCCACAGCGAAAATCACATTAAGCCCCTATATAAGGTAAATTGATAGCTTATGCAAAACGACTTAACCTCCACAGTGCCTTTACCCCCCCTCGAACCGCATCCCTCGAAATTAATCGTAATCCTGGAGTTGTGAAGTCGGTGAAGGGGGCCGTAAAGGGCTTTTTTAGTATCTAAATTGCTTTCCGCCCTCTCAAAATACAATTCCAGCATCCACTGATGGCAGAAGTTACTTTGATACTAATGGGCCTTGTTGCTATAAATTAATTATTAATAACGACATTTTCAAAGTTGAAATTAATGGTTGCTATCTTGAAGTCATAAATGGTACAGTGGGATAAACAAGAAGTAAACTTAAGGGCACATTAATTCCTCAACGTACAATAAAACCTATTAACACTCTTTATTGCCTTGAAACATCAAAAAATTTAAATTTAAAAATAATAACAATACATTTTTTGAAATATTTATTTATATATTTACACAGAAATAAATGAGAAAAAGAAAGATTAAATATAAACTTTTTATAAACTAAAAACTAAACTTATAACCTATAAATGGAAGAGAGATCATTTTCTATTTAATTTATTTATTTGTATTAAAAGCCATATACTTGGATCGCTTTAAAAAGAGATACATTTCCACTTCATTATTGTACTTATATAAAGATCTCAGGTGACCCCGTTCCTTTTTCTCAACTACTAATTTCAAAGTTTTCCACCAGGATGTGCTAATGTCGGGACACAAGTGCACACCAGCTTGAGTTACTCTCCTCTGAAGAGGCTTAAGCTGATTTATCTTTGTCCTGGAAATGCAGAAAAGGATGAACCCTCGCTTAGTTGAGATTACTCTTCTGATGACTACACGGAATACAATTAACCTCTTCAGCTGATTTGAAAAATGCCAAGACGGGCGAAGAAGGACTGATCACACTGCACCTTAAGAAAACTCCCTGATTGCTAATCTGAAAGTCGTGGCAAAGGTTGCAAAAGTCGGACAGGACAGGGCTAGGCAAGGACCAAGAAGGAACAATCAATGTCACGATCCTTCCTCGACTAGATCCTGAGAATTGGCTTTCCCTGGACAGGAGAAGACAGATAAATTTGGACTTGTCATCGTCCATTCCACTACACAATACAATATAAAACGACTTCAATTAAAATAGGACTGTTATTAGGTGAAGAAGAAGTTGAATGTAGATTAAAGTTGCATCGAAAATGTTATTGATTGGACGTCAAAATAGAAAGGGAGGATTTTATGCCTTACTTTCAGAAACCTGGATAAAAACAAGAAATGGGTCGAAAACATTGACAAAATTAAAGTTTATAAATTTTTACTAATTACTTAAATTAAAATATTAAATTTAGTAATAATATAAATAAGTATACTAATACTAAGCACTAAGTACTAAATGCTAAGCAAATACTAAATTATACTAAGCACTCAGTTATACTAAGAATTTCACTAAGTCCTCTACAAAGATATCAAACACACGTAGTAGGTACTAAGCTATAAATACTAAACCCTACGCGCTTATCTTAAGCAGTTTTACTAAACACATACTACCGGTTATATTAAGCAATAAGTTAGACTAAGCACATGAACTAAGCCAAACATTAGGTATTAAGCTATTATACTAAAAATGTACTAAGTACTTATAGTATGAATTAAGCAATACTAAGTATTACGTTATATTAAGCACATTTGTACTAAGCAAGCTATACAAGGTTTATTAAGGACTTATAGTAGGTTATAGTAAACATTTATATTAAGCTCTAAGCAATTTTAGTAATAATTAGAAGTCAAAGCTTGATACTGACTTTTGGGGTAGTTTTGATGTATGTCAGTGCGTTAAAAAATATGTTTGCTTCCTTTTGTAGTTTAAAAATGTTAAAAAAAACCTCGACATGCTTCTCATAAATAACGCCGATATAGTTGGAGGCTTTTCGAATTTTTGTCACATTCTCACATACGCACACAAGCACGCTTGTACACATGCACCCTTACAGGTTTGAATGTACTATATTTTTGGCCTCTACGAAGTGAGATGGGTGAAAATCTGTTTAAATTCTTTAAAGTACGCCAGGATCCACGGCAAGTAGGGTATGTTATCAAAAAGAAGGTGGTGTCTTAATGGAAGGGAGTCTTCTGGAAAGATTAAAATACTTTCGGTGACACTTTCTATAAATTCGGGAAAGACAGTAAGTGTAATATATTGTCATGCAAAATTGTGTTTAACATTAAAAATTGTTTGTATGTTTTATTGTTAATTAATAGTTAACGATATATATATATCGTATATATATATATATATATATATATAANAAACGTTGGCAGATAATCCTTTATTAAAAAATACATTTTTTAAATTTGTGTTTTTTGGATCTACCTTGACCGAACCCCAACTAAAATCATCTAAGAATATCTGTCATTGTTGCAAGCAGTTGGTACATACGTAAGAGCTATATTCCTTCGAGATATTCTATTAAAAAAAAAAAAGTTTCGTATTATTTTTCTGACTGAAAGGAAATCCAATGGGATCCTCTGCCTGGTAGGGGGATGGAGTCCACTCTTGAAGACGTTCATCCCGGGCAGGCGATTGGTCCGCTCGAGCGGTCAGGATAATTGCCGCTGCCTCCTGATCCGTTTAGCGGATTACGTCCACTTCGTTTGAGGCGATGAAAGCTAGAGGGCGCTGCGACAGCGATTTGCACCCCGCGCGATGAGTGCGCCATCCGGAGGAAGTGCACACAAAGGGATGATCGCGGTCCAACCCCTAGGGCTGCAAGATTGCTCCGGCTTTATGTTTGGACGTTTTTCCTATTTCTGAAACGACAACGAATTATGGTGCACTTTCAGAACAAATAAAAAAAAAAAATCCATTCTATTAGAACACGTCATCACTCGATTGCTTTATATTCTAAATGGTAGAAAATAATTCAATACAAGCATTGCCTCTAATGGAAATATAATTCATACTAATTAATAATTCTAATAAAATTAAATAGTTTTGCATTTGTACAAATAAAAATTGAAATCCGAAACAAATGATTTCAACAACAGTATCCCCCTGAATTTGATCTTATAAGTACTATAAACGAATAGTTTCTAAATCTCAATTAATTCAAAAATACTCATTTAAAATAAAAAAAACCTTTTTGACTAGGCCAAAAATAAATCAATGATAAAATAAATAAAACACAAAAGGATTAGGTAGATGAGGAGAATGAAGAGATTAAGTAATCCAAAGTTTGAAGCAATATACAGACATGTCCAGAGGACTGGAGCTGTTCAGAATCCTGGGAGAGTTCAGGGTATATTTGAACCCCTATTACTTCCAGATACAAATTTAAATTTGGAGAATTAGATGAACCATAGTAAAGGGCCGCCCTAAGGTACACTTGGGGAAAAATAGGAAAAAAGAAAGAAAGAAAAGCATTGGGAGAGGGGAAGAAAAAGGGACAAGAGTAAGGTAAAAAAATGTTAATGAGTGTGAAAAATGAGAAAGAGAATGAGAGACAGGGAGAGAGAGAAAGAGAGAGAGAGAGAGAGAGAGAGAGAGAGAGAGAGAGAAAAAGAGAAAGGGTTTGAGAAAAAGTGAGAGAATCGTATGATGAAGATGGGAAATTAATATGGAGAGAAAGAGCGAGTGAGCGGGGTTGTGAGACGAAACGAGGGAGCGAACAGGGGGTTGGTAGGGACAAGGATTACTCAGGGTAAATTGGGTTTGGACACAGCTTATCGAGAGCTGGGGGATTAGAGCGGTGACGTCACGCAACATGTAGATCACGTCCCTAGAGGTAAGCCCCACTTGATCACTCATCCCCAAGGAGAGGGATTTATATTAGGGATTTTTACTACATTTTTACTCATATACGCCCCCTTTCTCTCCCCCCCCCCCCCCCC